>CAJPEV010003965.1:9411-26086 GCA_905338385.1 Darwinula stevensoni
GCAACTGTCTCAAGTAATGAAGGAGACGCATTTTTTAACCTCGTGGAGACCATATAGTGAGGTGGAAATAAAAATCCATGACGAATGGAGAGCCAGAACTCTCACTGTCTGAATGGGTTCCTCGAGACGGCTGCAGGCTTGGTCTTTTGCAAGCGTCTCTAGGAGCGTTGTGACGCGATGCATGACTTTCGCCAAAAAACGTCTGCACCTCGATGGGTTTGGTATCGGGCCACACATCGGATTCGTGCTATGACCAAACTACATTTTTCCTACATCAATTGGATACATATTGGTATGATTCGAAGAAGAACAAGTTACGACACGGTAACCACTTTTTCCCGCCATGTGCGGGTTCAGGCACGTTCATATGGAAACATGTCATATGTAAAATAGTTATGTAATTGGTTTACACTCATTCAAGGACTAAGAGTCGTAACCTGAACCCATTCACTTTGTTGGGATTGCATTGACACTTCCAACATTCACAGATGTGCGTGCACGTTGGAAAGAGCAGAGTTTCCTCCTGGTCGCAATCTCAATCTAGTCGACGAATTTTTTTCTCTCTTCCCAGTTGAAAATGTTCCTTCGCCCATGCATCGGACTATATTCCCACGACCTCTTTCTTATTTTCGAAGGGGTTCACTCAGAGGAGCACTAAGCTGCGATTTCCATGTATTGATTTCCCTCAGCAATATGATGCACTTGAATCTTCTTTCAATATTTAAAAATAACGCATTAAGGTGGAGAAGGCGCAAAATACATTTCCACATACTGGATAATCCCTAAATGAGAAATTCGGGAGATATTGTTATTTTCCGGTAAAATGAAATTTACCAGATGGTGAGAGCAAGAACTCCTTACGTCATTTTTTTTTTCCTCTTGGAAAGGAAATACTTGAAACCAGAAAAGACTTTTTCTCAATAATGGCGGAAAATCGTCTGTATTTAGGGCAACAACTTTTTTCTATTTTTTATTCACGCTCCTCCTCAGGATTTCTCGAATGAGTTCCTGGAAATGAAAGAAAACCTGATGGACTAGTTAATGCATGAGACAACTCCATGTTCATTCAAGAATAAGTTAATACTAATTCCAAAAATGTGTCAAGTTATACATTTAGTCTGCCTTTAAAATGATTTATTCTCAGCCTGCACTGAGACCATACAATGAAAAACAACCCGTTTCCAGCGGCTGCGTTTAAACGTCATCCTACAAGTCCGATTGTATTTCATTGACTTCAACGTCAAAGTGGTCCGGTGAGATTTAAAATTCGTGAAATCGCGGCTGGTGAAATTAAAAGAGTACGAAATGGAGTAATTACTACCAGGACGGCTCATGAAAATCGTGGGGAATCTAGACAGCGCCTTTTGTAGGGGAATCCAGCTAAAAAGACATGAAATATGAGATTTTAACATATATTTTGCACGATGCAACCATCGACAGGTTTGCGACATGTTTTATCGCGAAACTGTGCACGTGCAGTTCATGATGTCATTGCATTCTAATAATTAGTTTTTCTGCGAATTTTGATGAGTTTGCACTGCGCCGTTTCATTTTTTAAAATAAAGAGATGGAAGTGACGAAAGAGCATATTCCACATGTGATGCTATACGAGTCTCAGAAAGGGAATAACGCTGGTGAATCCGCAAGGAACACTCAAAGTGCTTATGTGAAAGATGTTGCGAGTGAATGGATGAGCGGGAGGTGGTTCGAGAAGTTCCGAAATGGACACTTCAGCCGGAAAGATGAACAGCGAACAAATGAGTTAGATGGCTGGAGTCGAGGAAAACCCTACTGTAACCGCACGAGAAATCGGCCTAAAACCCAATGCGAACCATGTGATCATTCATCGTCCTTTAAAACGGTTGGGGAAATAGTGAAGCTTGGAAAATGGATTCCGCATGATTTCCCAACAACCAAACATTTACCAACCAATCTCCGACACCGATTTGACATTTCCGCATCACTGCATTCTCGCCAACTTCAGGCACCGTTTTTGGATCGGATCGTCCCTGGGGACTAAAAATGGCTCCTTTATAAGAATTTTAAGCGTCGCCATCAATGGCTTAGCCCTGAAGAAAAGGCTAAGCCAAAGCCAAGACATAGGCTCCATGGAATGAAAATTAGTCCATGTGCTTGGTGGGATATGCAAGGAATCATTCATTTAGAGCTGTTGAATGCGAACCAAACCATCACAGCTGAAGCCTACTGGCAATTGCTCCAATGATTGAAGACGGCATCACTGTAGAACGAAAACGCCCAACTTATTCCCCAGGCATAGCACCTTCAGACTACCATCTATTCAGAAGTCTGCAAAATCATCTAGATGGAAAAAAATCGCATTCCCAGGAAGCTGTCGAAAATACAATGTCCTCTTTTTTCATGCCGAAACCCCGGGAATTCTTCAAACGTGGCATCGAAAAACTGGTGGACAGGTGGAAGGAGATTATAGACAGAGAAGGGAATTATAATGATTAATTTTGCATTTAATGTTATAGAATTTTTATTTTGAATATAATTTCGAGCAAAATTCGAGCAAAATAAATGTTACGACCTCATAGAATGATCAGAAAGTGAAACAAGTTTAAAAGGTCTGGATTCTACGCCTATTCTACATTTTGAATATTTTTCACATAGTTCCTGTTCACCTATCTTCTTATACTTTAGTTCGAAGAGCCCGAGAGTCGTGGTGGTGGTGGTTGTCACTCTAGCGCGCGAGGCCTACACGACTATGTCATTTCAGGCCAAAGGCTAGGCCATCCACCTCTCAAAGCGCCAGGTCCTTCAGGCTATGTTATTCTAGGCCATAAGCTTGGCCATCCAACGCTTTTAGCGCCAGGTCCATAGAGCTGTATCAGTCTCAGCCATAGGCTTCATACTTAGCTGTGTCAATCAAAGGGGGGTAATAACCGAATGCAATGTCACGTTTTATTTTTTTCCGTTAGGTCAGGCGTGGTGGTTCGGGACATCGCTTCCATGCAATAGTTTTCTATTTGCGTTTCATTTCATGGCCGATTTGAGTTCCCATGATTGACGAAGTCAAAATAATAGTCCAAAAAGTCTCTCTTCACGTCCAAACGATGTGCACCTCCCATCAAAATGGTGGCGATTTTTGCGAGGCGAGGTTGAACGCGAAGGAAAAATGTTGAAGGGGGTCCCACAGGGCGGCGATGAGGCAATCGCTGCAGATAAAAAGCGATTGGTGTTGGCGCGGAAACAACGTTTGCCAATGCAGTTGCGGTGCGATGTGCCTGAATCGGTGCTTTAGGAGGTGCTAACCGTAATGGCTAGAATGAGTGATGAACAGCACGCAGCTGTACGTAAGGAACTTAGGGCCGCTCAGACCGCTGAAGAGCAAGAGGCAGCGAATGCTAAGCTCCGGAATAGGAGAGCCGCGGAACCTGCTGGGCAACTTGAAGCAAGGAACGCAGCATTCAGATGTCGAAACCCGGGGTGCAGCCGGGAATTGAACCCGTTCCTCCTGCTTGCCGGTCAGGCAAGCATTGCTACAATCCATGTGCTACCATTACACCACGGAATTCGGGACATTTTGTCATGCCTCTTCCTCTCATCTCCCGAATTACAGTCGTTTGTCGCAGCGAGCACTGTCAGGCTGTACATTTTGCTGTAGGGAGGGGACATTTGCGTAACATTGCTGCCACAACGGAAAAGTGCTTCTGCTGCAACTCACACTTAACACTCACACTGTTGCTCACTGGTGCTTATGTGTCGGCGAGGCATTTTTAGGAATTATTCGTTAGTATTGTGCCGCACATGTGCTAACTTCCTTCAGTGGTAAAGTCGAACAAGTTCCCCGAAATGGCCCGTACTGTTTCAGAATCAGTAGTATCTGTACTATGAGCTAATGCTAATAGTCCCATAAACTATTCGGTGATGCAAGAGCATGCGCAATGCGATGAACAGAGGATGCCAAGAAGACGTTATGCTCATAATAGATTATTCAAATGTTTGCCTATTAGACGGCCATAGAGGCCACAGGCCGCAAGTTGTGTTTTAATTCATCATTTTATGCCCAATTCCAGGAATTTCTGTACGTTTTACCGCAATTGTTACCGCGATGTATATACTGTATATATGAAATGGAATTTAAATAAATCCTTCCACGCGAAATAGTCACCCCACCCTGTTATACACATATTCTTACAGACCCCAACGACTTAGCATTGACATATCGAATCGGAAAAAAAACTCACACAGATTCTGCCGGAACGGTCCCCAGCGGGCCTTCAGAGTCCTGATGGTCGATCATATTAAGAACGACGAGAGGAACTCGGGAGGGAACAAGCGAGGACGGAGGAGAAAAGTCGGGAAGGGAGGACCCCACCCACTCCCCCTGGGGCTCGATGAAACTGGTTCAGCCCGGCGAGCACGCACCGCTGGGATCTCCGCGGAATTCTATCTCTCCTCCTTTGCTCTTGCTTTGCCCTTGTTGCAGACTTCGAGACCTCGTTCGGCTTAACAACGTTGTGTCGACCTTCATGAAAGGTTGAAATGTTGAGACATGTTTAAGATATCCATATTCCATTAAGACGGTGCCTAAGCGCCGATTTAGCGATTCTAGTCCTGGTATCGTTGGAATGAGTCACCTGTATATTCCGCACCGTACCCGATCTCGTCCCACGCGCAACTTGAGAGACGACTTCGGAATTCCTTCATACACCCGCTTAAGTATGCATCCCATAGCTGATCCAAGATACTCCATCGGATACTGGCAAGTTCTCATTGGAGGACCAATCTCCCTCTGGATGCATTCGGTCGTTGCGCGTTACGCGTTACCGCTGAATCTCCTGATTCGAAATCCAAGTGGTTGGGCCTGGCCATTGAAATGACTCGGAAGGGAAGGCCTGAATTCCTTGAGTCATGTGTCCCCACTTCTTCAACAAGTAGAGCCTCATTTCTCCCCCACGATTAATTTATCCAAGACACTCCATCAATTCTATGGAAAGAGAGGGATTCTTCCCATGGGATTATGTAGGAAATACCACAGGAATTAAAAAAAATAGCAATGATTTCACTAGGTGCACGTGAGAAAATTGTTTCAGGTGAAATAATGATCAAATATGTCCCGTTTCCCATGATTGATGGAACTGAAAATATGGCCAATGTCTTCATGGGTGTGATCCACCGGATGGAAATTAAGAATCACGTAGCGAGTAAAATGAACCTGGAGTCTTACAAAGGTCATCACGCGAAATACGTGACCTGAATTACCAAGGAAAAAGTCCAATTTTTTTCAGCTGTATTAATAGCATCGAGTTTGTTACCAGCCAAATAACTTTTTGAACCGATTTTTGAACCTTTCTGCACCGATTACAATCGCGTTCTTAGCTTTCACACCCTCAACTTTTTTTTTTCCGGGCACGGTTATCCATTTGGATGAAAATGTTTCTTCTCGTGTCCAGTCTCGGGCGAGAATGGTTCAGAGAATCACCTCCACAATGATAAATTATCGCCTAATGTGAATTAATTATTAATTAATTCACATTACCGCTGCCGAACGTTGAAGCGCCCTATCCCTGCATTGGCTGAAGAACGCGGAGGTGGACCGATCACGTCCGACCTTCGAAGAGTGATTTCACCATTACTGTGTCTGAAATGTCGGCTGGAAATTTATTTCCACTTCCTTGTGAGAGAGGATTCTATTTTCCCCGAACTCCACTTAATCCCGCCTGAACTATGCGCCTATATGCCTCATTTCGGTTGCGTACTACATTCTACCTTGATTTCGAACTAGAGGAAATAATAAACGTTATTCTCGTGCAGCGTGGGAATCCGAGACCCATGAAGGGGGGGGGGGGGGGGGCGATGCGCTCTCTAGGCGCGCTTGCAAGATGACGCTCCACTCTGTAATTATCTTTCGACATATGTGACTCAAGCAGGGAAAGTGCTTAGAAGCCTCCAGGCCACAACTCTCTACTTTTGGTGCGTCTTGTCATGCGGTGTGGCTCACTTCACATCAACGGCTTGTGTTTCGGTTTCCTTCTGGCATCCCTGCTCCTCTTCCTTTTCGGCTGGGATCCTGCCGTTCGACGAGCAATGTCGTCCCGTTTTGGGTTGGGTGGTGGGATCATTCGCTTCGTGCTTACATCGGATGAGATGGTTCTGAATCAGAGGCAGGCGTGTGCCGTGGAATCTGCGGCTCGATTGAACCCTGACATGGACGTCATCGTCTTGCACATTCGTCCCGACGTGAACGTGAATGTCTGGTTGCCGAATGTAAAATTCGAATATGTAGACCCCCTGACGATATTTAGGGGAACTCCATTAGAAAGCTGGTATCACAGTGATGCCTTCAACAGTAGTCCCTATAAACGGATCCATCTCAGTGACGGACTGAGGACGGGTCTGACTTGGAGTTTCGGTGGCATTTACATTGACCTCGACTTCATTTGTCTCAGGCAGCTTCGAGGTCTAAGTCGGAATTTCCTCGGTTTCGAAAGCGAGGAACGAGTCAACAGTGCCCTGATGGGTTTTTCACCTGGACATCCGTTCCTTGAGGAGGTGATGGAGACCTTGAAGAATCACTACGAACCCAATTCCGTCCCCGGAGCGGGTCCGACCATCTACAGCAAAGTCCTCTTCAGGCATTGTCCTAGAGAGAACGGCACAGACCGGAAGGATGCAGTGACCTGCGGGGACATCACCGCCTACCCCATTCACTATTTCTATCCCATACCGTTCGAGATGAATAAGATGCTGTTCACTCCTGGCGACCTAGAAGACGTCCTCAAGGAGCTTAATGGGACCTTCGCCATCCACTTCTGGAATACCCTGACCAGCGACATCCAGGTCAAGGCCAAGGACAGGTCGGCTCTCTCAGTCCTGGCGAGAAATCATTGCCCGTCCGTATTTAGCACCGCCAATGAAATTTTCAGGAAGTGATCCCCGAGTGATCGGCTTCAGCATCGATAATCCTTTCCTTTTCAAGAGGAGCCTGAACTCGAACGGTTGGTAGAGTACTGGCATATTCCACGTTTTTTTGGAAGTTGTCCAAGATTTTCGATGCATAAAGAAATTAGTGACGTTCGTGTTTCGTGTCTTGCTTTCAGGCGATCTTCAGGAAAGAAAAATATCGGGTACATCTCAGTTTAATGGGTCAATTGTTTTCATATAAACTACATATAATGGAGTGACCGTATATATTAACTCCATTTAGGTGCCCACCATGTGTGGCATGAAACTGCCACGACTTCGCAGTGTTTTAAAAACGATACTGCTTATTTATAGTGAAATTAAGTGCGATAAGTTCAAGGTCTTACGAATATGATTCCAATATGATACATATGAAAATTCAATCAATCTGATGCACCCATGTGGCATTTTTGACGGAATTGAAGCAAGAGGTTCGACGGTGGAGAGAGCACTGAAGTTCCGAGTTTGTCGGATGATATTAAAAATCTACTGTCTGATGTTGGACCTAAGCTAATTAGAACTTTTAATTAGCACGAAAGGAACTTGACGGATGCAATTAACAGTTTTATTTTCACGATTTTTCTGTATATTAAGAATTCTCTTTCAAAAATTATGCTGCCGGACCGTTACAACAAAACAAGCTAATGGATGTTACATTTGTAAGCCTTGTTGTTATCTTCCCCAAGGGGGTACTTTAAAGCTCGCTTCGAAAATTGTTTCGCGGAGTTCCAAACAGTAGAAACTGCAACCAAGAAAATCATAACTGACCTCATTAGAGGCAAAAGCGACAGGACGGCGGAACTCTCGAAGGACAAGATAGATCTTGGGCTATCCCCCAGATAGATTTGGAACCGGGTTAATTTGGAACCGTCTCGTAAGATGGAAATCCATCTGCTGGTGGACTTTTTACCACCCCCCCCCCCTAAGACATGTCAAGAAATGGTCTTTGGTAAAAAAAAAATCCTCAAAGGATAATTTCATTCGGGAAAAACATCATAACTAAATACGTCAATTATGAATGAAACCTTAATTAGCAATAGGAGCATTTGCATACCAAAATTTCAGCTTTCAATAATCACGTTTTTCGAAGTGGCAAAAACTAAATTTTCTTAATTTAACTTAATGTTGAAATACATGCCATGAGAATACGTTATCGAGATTATTAGTAATATCATTGTTCAAATGATTTCTCATGCATCCAGCTTCAGATTTCTTTGTTTCCATTTGTCAGAGCGAAACATAATCATGAAATTAGTCAGTCATATACGTTGCCCGTTTTGCTGGTGAAAAAAAGTACTTGGAAAAGCCGATCCTAAAGCTAAGCCCTGAGGGGATGCAGTCCAAAATTCCATTTGTCAGAGCGAAACATAATCATGAAATTAGTCAGTCATATACGTTGCCCGTTTTGCTGGTGAAAAAAAGTACTTGGAAAAGCCGATCCTAAAGCTAAGCCCTGAGGGGATGCAGTCCAAATTTTGCATTCCAAGCTGAATTCCAAGCTGAATTTTCCTGAACTCAACATCACGTGAGTTATGCGCGTGGGGGTAATGTTCTTGATATGATAATTATTATGATTGTCTGGAATTCCGAAATATATATTTCCATGTCTGCAGAGATCAAACATATTTTCGGGAACTTTCATAATACGTTTACAAAAATTATTTTCCTGACTCACATGTCNAAGCTGAATTTTCCTGAACTCAACATCACGTGAGTTATGCGCGTGGGGGTAATGTTCTTGATATGATAATTATTATGATTGTCTGGAATTCCGAAATATATATTTCCATGTCTGCAGAGATCAAACATATTTTCGGGAACTTTCATAATACGTTTACAAAAATTATTTTCCTGACTCACATGTCTTTCGCACATTTTCAACAAAAAAGAAGATAGGGGAAATAATTAAAAGTTATTTAAATATGGATATGGAATTATCATGCGCTTTCCCTGTTTCATCTCTTAATTTAATAGCCATTATTTCCAGTGTGAGACTGTGTGAGGCTTCAAAAAAGGAAGAGGGATATCCAGTTAAAAGAAATACGACAGGAGTATTTCTTTTTAATCAAGTTGCACTGCTTTACTATAATTTCCTTCATTCATGAGTGTACTCCGAAATAAATTACCAAATTCGAATGAGGCGCGAGATCGAGTGTACTCCGAAATAAAATACCAAAATCGAATGAGGCGCGAGATCTCGCGCCATTGTGCGTGTTTTCCCTCTGCGGGAAATGTTTTTCTTCTTTCGACGTTTTAATTGTCGGTGTTGATGATTTACGTTACAATTCCAGTCTGCTAAAGGTGAAGTACTTTTCAGTACTTTTTAAAAGCATGTAGCTGTCCAATAACGCTAGTGCCTTCGTCGAAAAACTCGCAGTCATTTTGGCTGGCCTTTCAGACGGATGCCTTCTCTCTCCCTGCTCATTCATGGCTTTCTCGGAACGAGTTGACAGCAGATACACGTAGATGTGACGCAGACAGTGAGGGAAAGGGTATCCTGAGGTTGCAGTATATAAAATACAAAGGTATTCTCTGTATACAGGGTACCGACAAATTAATTCATGTTGTTAGTGATGCTCCAATGCCCGAAATCGCTTCACGACTCATCTCGTTAAGGTAAAGGCAAACATTTATGCCCGCATGAATAACGTGAACGTTAATGGTTGCACAAGTCATATCGAAGAGCGACTATGAGTAGAAAGCTTAAAAAGAAGGGGGGAAGGGGGTCGCTGAAATTGATCATGATTTTTTGCACGAGTTACAGAAAAGTGAAACCATGAAAAGGAGGTTTCAGAGCGGATGATGCACCGAGGAGCACAGCGGCTCCCTTCAGATCTTCCGCTGCGGGACCGCTTGCGAGTCCGTTCGTGACTCGCTCGAGGACGGGGAAGATTCGTGATATTGCGGCATGGGGCTCCCAAGGCGGACGTCCTTCCCGCGTCCGGAATCCCCAATCGGTCGAGGCCGACAGGTGCATGCCAATTCATGAAATCGCGACATGCAGGCGGCATTCCTCGTTGCTTCATGGAACATTTTGATGGTTTCTTTTCGATGTAACTCTTGGAATCAATCATTACCCTTTTATATAGCATTCTCTCTCGAATTCTCTGTCGTCCTCAAGTTATTGTATCCCCGAAGCATGTAACTTTTGTTTAAGTCTTCATCCTTGTCCATTTCATCCGACGAAATGAACCTGAAAAATGAGCTGAAATGAAAATACCAAATATAAAAGTTGGGGGCGAATTATATCCCTCACGAATCGCTGACACCACCTACCAGCAGTTAAACCACATGCGGTTCTCTAATATGTTTATAGATAGTAGCACCGATCAGAACAGATGCGACAAGTTCCTCTCCCGCGAGGGAATCGGCCGAGCCACAGCAATAGCGCTCTTATCTTCCGCTAACGAATTGAAAATCTGCTGAATTGTTACGGAAAGGCCACAGAAAGCTTTTAGAAAGAACCAGCCTTCTCCATGTAGCCGTGAACCGTCACCGGGGAATCATTCATGCCAAACCGCATTCATCGTGCCAAAGGGATTCATCACATTAGATGAGATGCATTCATCAATTTTGGTTTTTGAGAAAAAATAATTTACTTTCAGTATGCCCCTTAAAATTAACACATTCACTGTCATATTTTTCTAAGGAAAAGAAAGTTTGAGGTTTCAGAAATGTTACCGTGGAATATATTAACATGCGTGCAGCATAAACATGACCGTGAAACAAAACGGCACGATAGCGAATCCCAATGGGGAATGAAATTAAATATAAAATTACCATCGTCAAGAAAATTAATACCAGTGTGACGAAACATATATTATGTATTTCTCACTAGGGAAAAATTTCGAAAATATTTCCTTCGTCAGAGGGATATCATTATTTCATTTTAAAATAAAATTCCGCTCTGGCATGTGCTTTAAATTTCTGAAAATTGTTGTGACCACCGTTCCAACGTGTGACATTTTCCGACACGATTGGCCAATTGCATTGAGTAGTCATTGACAAATTAATGACTTTTTTTTAACTTTCCCCAAATTTGCATTCAAAAAGCGAAGCATGTCCTGCCTTCAGCGCTCTAAGTAAGACTTTCACGATAAACGAAATCGAAATTGCCTCATTTGACTTGGAGCCAATCTCTGGCCTATGTTAAATCAATTCTGCAAAATGCGCATGTTGGCAACAAAAAAAATCGCGAAATTCGAAATAGACGCCTTCTGATCATACCTCTTCCCGAATCTTTTCCCAGACCCGCTTCGAGGGAGGACAGTTATGCCATAACTCGTCCGATCTACATTCATGATGTTTTTGCACCGCGTCGGGAAAAATCACACGATTTATTTTCTGTAAGTTTCACATACCTCGTGCCTAGGTCGCCGGAATAAAAATCGACTGTCCTTCAAAGTGGAGTAAAAATGTACGTTTTCATGAGGTGCATGGATTTTCAGTATTGCTCGAAATGATTTATTTCCTTGGACGCGGTGAGTGCGCATTTTTATGCCAGCTCTCGTGGTAGCATGCCATAATGACTCTGAAGCTACGATGCACAATTCCATGTCGTGCCCGATACCACGACATGGACATGGCATAGGAAGCAGTCTTCATGGCGTCGAGTGATAGAAATGATTCAAACCCCCATAATTTCTCACCGGGAAAGGTGAATGTTTGACTCCAATTTGAAGAGCAATCGATTTATATTCAGACAACCTAGGTGCGTCAAACTTTCAGGAAACAATGTTTATGGTGTTTTCCATGTGATACGTAAACATCTCGAACCTAGATCATCCACAGAGGATTTATTAAAGCGTGAAACATGTCTTTTTTGTGGGCCGCTCGGTAATTCCACGGTGTCCCAGAAGGGGGTACCCATTTTTATTTATTGAATGCACCAAGCATACGCAAGCTTTCGGTCGAAACCTATATGTGATGGGAAAAATCGTCCCTGAAGTTTTATCGGAAATACGGTTTCTCCATCGTAAGCGGCGTGGATTGAAGCTCATGGAATTGCGGTGATTGTACGGAGAGAATGCCAGCCTCACTTTTCAGAGGCGACTTGCGAATTGAAAATTCCCTGCGAAAACCTGGATTTTCCGATGAGTCGACATTTCACTTTTCCGCCAACGTAAACGAGCATAAAACTGCAGAATTTTTGGGGGGACACAGAAGTCAGGAACCGTTTCGCCAACGACTCGCCAAAAGTGAACGTGCGGTGTCGGTGTCCCCTGTCATCTTTTCTCATCATTCGTCCATTTCTCCTCGCGGAAAACCACATCACTGCTGAAAATGGCCTCAACCACGTCACAAACGTAAGTTCCGCTCAACATACCTGCAAGAAGACACTTTAAACCCGCTGTGTTAACGCAACTTCTCCCGACGGCGGTGATGGACCCGATCTGACCCAAGGGAGCTGGAACCTGAATAAACGACGCACCAAAGCAATTAGTATTATTTACCAAGTAACTTTTAGTCTTGACAGTCACGTATTCGTTAAACCGTGAGAAGCTGCCGTCTCAGATACCCACAGTCCTTGGATGACCAGCGGGATCAATTTTGCCGCTCAGAGCATATCACCTGTCATCTGTGCGAAAGTTTTGGAAAATTTTTATTCGATGTTTCCATGAGTGTACTGAAAGGGGAGGTGTACGTGTTCTAGTATTAAACTAAATTTCAAACATTACTCTCCACGTTCATTAAGGGTTTTGACTAAAGGCTTTCACATGTTCGGTGTATTCAAGAAATAAAAAGGAACACCTCTTTCTGGGACACCTTGAGTATTTAATAAATATTAAATACGCAGTATATCGTAAGGGACTAAGTGGGTAACTGACGCTAGTTTAACCATGCTCTAGAAGAGATGAGATGCTGAAACTTCGTTCACGANTAACGCAACTTCTCCCGACGGCGGTGATGGACCCGTAGACTGGGTTCCCTCGACCTTGGACTTATTTGCTGCGTGGTTTCGTTAATCATAATAAATGGTTCATTGAAAATCAGAACTGTCAGTGCATAAGCAATTTGGCACTCTTCGACGGCAGAGTCTATGCCACAGTCCTTGGATGACCAGCGGGATCAATTTTGCCGCTCAGAGCATATCACCTGTCATCTGTGCGAAAGTTTTGGAAAATTTTTATTCGATGTTTCCATGAGTGTACTGAAAGGGGAGGTGTACGTGTTCTAGTATTAAACTAAATTTCAAACATTACTCTCCACGTTCATTAAGGGTTTTGACTAAAGGCTTTCACATGTTCGGTGTATTCAAGAAATAAAAAGGAACACCTCTTTCTGGGACACCTTGAGTATTTAATAAATATTAAATACGCAGTATATCGTAAGGGACTAAGTGGGTAACTGACGCTAGTTTAACCATGCTCTAGAAGAGATGAGATGCTGAAACTTCGTTCACGAGTAGCTGTTAGAGTGCAGAATCCAGAAAAACCCCGACTTTGGAGGTACATCCCCTGGGGTCCCATTACGGGTAGACTAACAGAACAGACCCTAGTAATTCCAATTTTATTAACTAATAATATAGAAGTGTTTTCCTGGGACGGTCTTGATGGTGCCTGGTCTTCATGGAGTGTTTCCCATATGAATGTTTTTTTTTTACATTTTTGCGTAACATGACTACCTCAGCATGGTGAATGGCTCTAGCACCTATCGAAGTAATACAGGTTATCAAAAGAAAGGACAGACTCACGTGGAACAACTTCCCCGCGTCAGCATTGCTCGCATATCAATTACAATGACGCTTTAGCATGGCATCAATCCTCTAACATTGATTCAATGATGATTCGATGTTAAAAATGATATATTACGAGAACGTTGACCTGTCAAAGTTGCATCAAGAGATGTCGGGCGAGACATCTGGCAAGACATGCAAACATACAAGACTTCCTGAGTGATAACGGCAACTTGTCTAACGTGGTTCGTTTCCTCATACATGCCATCAGTACGCGTATCTAGTACTTTTGGAGCAGTCGATTATTTATTTCATCTCGGTATTAAGTCGCATTTTTCCTTGGATGGAGGGGATACACTTAATAAAAAAAAAGATTCGGAGGAGGGAGATAGTCACCTGATGCTACTCAAATAATAATTGAGTCCTGAAACGGCGCATGCGCACGAATTAAACAGATTCTTGAGACCAGTCATGTCAACGTTGAACCATCGTGGATTCAACATTTCTTCAATGTCGAAGAAAATGGATTTTCCATATGGAGTCAACGATGATGAGCAAATGCTGGGTGAACGTCGTAATTTTGCTTTTGAACATTGAATCAATATTAATATACTGATGATGTCAACATTGAATCAATGTTGACACAATGTTATGTGCTACCAGGGTTGGGTTCTCCCTTGGACCAACACGACCGATCGGACAGGCAGCTTGGTAGCAGTCAAGATTCCTGTTAGTGCATTTCCCTGCACCTATCCGAGGGACCCCTCCCATCTGCGCTGAACAACCCAGCACGCACGTGACGTCATGGGAGCATCAGCCAGAAACATCTGCCGGAAGCAGAGGCAGCAGAGCCTCTTTGAATAAGGATGAACACAAAGACCCCGAGTTCTGAAGCTTATGAGCCTGAGCGGGCTGCAGGCCGACCTATTCGTCCCTACACGACCTGCAGATGAGGTCCGCAAAGCTCGGCCTGGCGATTGAGTTTCGCGTCGGGCAGGACCGCGACTTGAATCGGGTCTATCGAGTCGGGTTCAAATAAGTAGACTAATGCAGGCCTTTGGCAGACAGACGGAGGACATCGGCTGTTTTATACATGGTCCCAGCACTACGTTACATTGGAAGGGTCTCGAAGACTCCATGATGAACAAGAAAATAGCCGCATTCAAATTTAAAAAATATATATATTGAGTAAAAATATATAGGAAAGTACAAGTCTGTTTGAAAAAACGAACCCGATTATGCCGCGAACAAATTTTCATCACGCTCCCGTCTCTGTTCCCTAATAACCTCCCACGAGGAATGTAAAAATATCATAATTTAACTTCGGTGTAAATCTGAGGATCACCACATAACTGTTTTCCCATCCAAGTTGTTGTAAACAGGCATGGTCCACAGGCATTCAGAATAATGTGCACCATTTCATTGTTATTTAGGTTTCGTAATGCGAGAGACAACGCGACTTCGATCATGGGTCTCACGCTCACGTTCCCATTCTTCCTTATATTCCCGTTCGGATATGTCTGTATGGCATAGAATATATTTTCTTAATGAATTTCGGAAATATAAAACCACTGGACTTGAAAGAAAACCCTGTTGCATTTTCTATTACGTCTGAGAGGGACTTCGAATGCTTCGATTGATCATCGGACCCAATGATTTATTAAATGTGGAGTGTTCCTTGTCCTTCGTAGAAAATACAGTGGAATCCAAATGGGTTTGGGTCTTCTTCTTCGGCTCCCTTAATGCAGTGTAAAGTTTTCACAAAGACTCTGCAACAAGTAGCCCATGAAGGAAAAAATGAGTCCACCGGTCATTTCCCTAATTCCCCATTACTTGTAAAAACGTGAGAGCATTGAGAGATCCCAGAAGAATCTTCCCGTGTTCGAGTATACGAAACGTTTGAAATTAGTCGACTAAAAACTTTACTCAACCTCGAGTGAATGAATCCAAATTTGGAAAGGTGAACCTTTGCAACACAAAATTTGAAGCAATGGACATACGCATCCGTTCTGACTCCAGAGATCTTCTCGTCATGGAACTCCTTACTCCCGAAGTTGGATAGACTTAACGATTTAAACGCGAAAGACTTCTAACGGGGAAACTCGGCATCACTGGGAGCGATGAAGCTTCCACCGAATCACATAGTAAGCCAGAACCCTCAGGACGACGTTGCAAAAAATGAGGACCCAGAAGTCGGTCCAGTACACGTTGTCCTCCAGGTCCAACTGCCTCAAGAACTTGTCGGGATTCTTGAACTGACAAAAGGGCTGATTGCACAGGAGGTCAGATCGGTTGTAGCCGTAGATGCAGTGCATCGTTCCCTCGAAGTAATACTTGAGGAAGGAGATGTGGGAGACCCAGCGTATGTAATGCGGAATCGTCTTCACGGTCAGGAGGGAACCCGAGAATAAGAGGAAGGGCGCTGTGAATACGGGACCCACGAACACGGCTGCCTGCCGGGGAAAAAACGCAGGACAGATGTCACGTGAACAGCGAAATTAATGTCATCCGTTACACTATTTCAGAAATGGACTAATACAACAGTGTAATGATGTATTCTATACAAAAAATTATTAATTAGCATAAGTTGTGCATAACTGCACAAATTCTCCATGCCCTGAATTTTTGCCCTATGTTTTGTACATAATCTAAACCCGGATAAGTGCAACCCGGCTAAGTGCACAAACCGCATAAGTGCACATGTCTTTTAAGCCCGGTGTGCAACTTTTGTATGGAATCGTGCACAGATAAGTGCACAAGGAGGTGGCCCCGCCCAAATGTCACTCAAAGTGTCATTCTATAGCAGTTAAATCTAGTACTGCGGATTTGTTTTTAGTTTATGCCCCAGGGAGGCGTAGCCTATGGCCCAGTGCGTAATTGTCTTGTAGGCCAACGGAATACGTATTCCGGGACCCGCATGACTAGGGTTAGCGGGCACTTTGTTGCGTAGGTTTTGAGTGAATCTGTGCGTTCTGTCTGAACGGACTGTCGTATGAGAGAGGGAGAACCCATGTCAGCCCCGAAAAGAAAACTCACATCTCTAAGCATTGATCAGAAACTCGAAATTCT
>CAJPEV010003966.1:9662-26084 GCA_905338385.1 Darwinula stevensoni
GGGGGGGGGGGGGGGGAGGGGGGGGGGGGGGGGGGGGGAGGGACGAAGTATTGCAGAGACATCTGGTGGCTTGTTATCAACAACATGCACCGTCTAATCGGAGCCTTCCTTGTGGCGACGTCACGCAGCAACCATTCGCGGTTCTATGCTTCGTATCCCCATGCACATGGTTACCTTTAAATTCATTGTATCAAACGAAATCATGAAAATGATGAATGGAAAACTCATCACAAATATCAGGTATATAAAGAAATCATTATTACCCCATCGGGAATCGAAGACCAACATATTGATATTATGAAGACACCACCAAAGTAATATTTCTTTATCTTCTACAGTATATCACATCTTATTATCTTTTTTTTTAAGTTGACAATTTAAAGACCTAATGTTACTTCCTTGATGCGAAGTTAGGCTTCATAATTGCAACCAAATAGATGCCTATCTTCGAAGAGAGTTTCTGGATTCGATTTTTTTTGGAAGGACTGGCACCTTGGATGAAGACCTTCGTGCCACTTTACTCTCAAGTTCTCATAAAGTAGGTCTTCATGGTATGTTGTCACTAAGTTCTTTGAGAACGATGACAAAGACCCTAATGCTGTTAGACCTATAGCATATTCCTTGCTCTTGCCTTTACCCAGTTTAAAATCCCAGCTGAAATATTCTAGCTGGACTAAATCTGCAAATTCGAACCATTTCCAGATGGCAAAGAGCTGGAAAATAGTAGGTCCCGGTTGGTTTATAGCTGGAATTTTCCAACTGGAATGCGACTGGTTTTAATAGCTGTTTCCAGCTGGAAATTTCCAGTTAGAATTTCATACAGAGGACCCGACAGCTGGAATACAGCTGAATTTACAACTGAAATTCAGTTGTTTCTGTTTCTGAACTTCCGACAAAAACATTCAACAAAAAGATTCTCATTCAGCTAGTGATATTGCAACTAGGAACCAATCTGAATCTGACTACTTTCCAGCTGCTTCCCAGTTGGAATGAGTCCGAATTTACAGCTGCGATCCAACTGGAAATTATAGCTATTTCCAACCGGGATTTTAAGCTGGGTAGACAGTCAGGTACTGATCAGGTTTTTGGATTTAGATCGTTCAGGATACTTAGAGGAACTTCCTGCAAATTACAGCAAGACCGATTGAAGGGCTCTGCCTTGAGAGGGTTACATTCAAGTAATCATGTGCTCGGGGATAAGAAGCATAAAACAACGCCATGATGGTTTGTGTGACGTCTCCACAAGGAAGGCTCCCATCGTACGGTGCATTCCTCTCCCTATCGCTTAGTCTTCGAGGCAGCAAATTGGGAATCGACTCGTTCGTGGATTCGACCCAAAGGCATCCCTCTTTGTAACACGCGTGTCTCGTTGAGTCCGCTGTTTGGCCATGGAGGAGTTAATGTGCGCAAGCTGGGTGGAGTATCGACAGAGATATCAATATTGCGACACTGTCAATGAATGGGATTCGAACGGAGTGTCGCCTCTAGTTACACTCTCTACTCTATGCTGCCACTCCAACCCAGGCGGAATGCTGCACATGCGCACTGAGTCGAATTGTCAGGTTGCTATGGAAATTGCTGACCGACGAAAATAAAAAAAGAAAAAAAACGATCGCATTTTTCAAAGGGATGGCAAATATTAAATTCTTTGCTGCTCATCATTGCACTAGGGGGAAATGAACAAAAATATTACGCCATTCCTTGTATTTTTCCAAGTTTAATTCTTAAGATCGATAAGGGGTGGCGGAATTAACGCTGACAGGAACTGGGATAACTGGAATAACGTTGATTCGAAATACGAACGGCCGGAATAACCCCGACCGGCATAGGCGGCGATTTGTTGAGAAATTTTGGGGGACTCAGAGGCAGTACTCCTAGTATTCCTCATTCTTCTGCCAAATTTTTTGGGGGGCTCGAGCCCCCTGAGCCCCTATGAATCGCCGCCTATGCCGACCGGAACAACACTGAACTTCACTTCACTTCACTGAACACCGAATAATAAAATCCTGGAAGTTAGTTCTGGCTGGGTACAGTAGATGTCGCATGCTTCTGTGACATGCGTCCGTGTGATGTCAATAACGAGGAGACGCTTTAGATCAAGGATGGGTCGTCCAACGGATAAATAAGGTCCTCTCTCCATTCGCAGATCTGACTCACATGGAGAAAGCTTGTTTGCCTGGCACCTACAAGTAAATGTTGGAATGAAGGCTGCAATTACAGGAAAAAGTCGACAATGCCAGCTTCTTTGACTGCGAAGCCTAAGAAACTATGAAACTACCTTGGAGGAGTATCTTGAGTTGAAACTCTCGTGATCCTCTACAAAATATATAGAGTACTGTGTCCCAATTTGATCCTGTGACTTCTACGTCACAGGATTAAATTGGGACACAGTACTCTATATGAAAAAAGAGCTAAAGAGGCCTCGACATTTCATGGATGTTGGAGAGTGTCTCCCCTCCCCTCGGACTCACCAGCTCTTGGACCAAGGGCGATGCGCGAGATCCTTGAAGCTCATCCTCTCACTCCTCTTCCTTTCCATTCATAACCCGAAATCAATGGTACAAACCAATTTCAGGCTTAGAATAAATTACATGGAATGTGTTTTGACCTTACGATTGGGTGGTCGATAATTGCAACAAAGTTGTTTTTGAGCTTTTCATTGAAAGTGACAACAGAACACGTGGCTTACAGTTACCTATTAGCGTGGTTCCTATTTGGAAATCAGGTTGTATTCAGGTGCTATATTTCCTGACTGAATCGGAGAAAGGGGTCCTCCTCATTGAAGGAAGCAAACCATATTGAATTACCTTTCTCTCTATGCAAAGCATATATCAAGAGGCAGCCTGGATTCTCCATCGGCTCCAACTGTTGATAGCCACTGTGCTGATACTTATGGTGGAAAAGCTTACAACATTGCATGAACATTCAAGACCTTCTTGAATAAATTTGCACGACGAAATAGATTTTACATTGTCCAAGAGCATACGTTTCCGTGAACGGGTCGTTAAATACAGTAGTCACGGATAAAATCGTTCTTTCCAAGCCGAGGAAGGAAAAGAGAATTAGCCTTCACCGTATGGTTTCTTCGTGTTTCTCATTCTTTTCCTCTCCTGTCTAGACATGGATTCCTCGAGAGGGAATGTAGGCTCCCCGCTCATAACATCCGTGGGGGAGGTTTTCCCTTCCTAGCCCATGGGGTCAGAATCCTGCTGTATATTTGATAGAAAACTGGCATGGAGGTCGGAGAGACAAGAAGTCCTTTTCTTCAATTGTCACTTGAGTGTCAACTTTTTTTTTCATGCCACCCAGCGTGCGTGCCGAGGAAGTTAGACCAGTTAAGCTCCGCAACATCTATAGTATTATTCAGCACTCCTCTATCAATCCTCTCCCTGCACTCGTATTTCTACTTATTTAGATGTCACTTGGACTTGTCTTGGGGACCTGTCGCCTGGACATCTATTTAGTAATAAAGGTTTCTCCTTGTTTTAGAAATAGTCTTCAGAGATTCAGCGAGAAAGACAGCAGAACCAATAAACCACTTTATTCAAAGCCAAAATTAGCCTTCGTGCCTGCCGCAAGGCTGAATAGACATGATACAAAGTCTCCATGGAAAACCTTGGGATTTTGCGATTCGATCTTGCCGATTTTGAGATACTAAGATCAAGTACTAGTTAGTGCTTGGTGCGGTACTTAGAAGTACAGTACACTAATTAGAAGCAGATCATAGAGTGGATCACATTGATATATGGTACATGCACATGGGAGCAGGCGTTTAGGATTTCAAGAACGTTTTTTACAGACCCAAATCAAAAGGTACTGTACTGCCCCTTAATGGATAATCCAAATGGATTCCCAAACCATTCACTGCCTCTACAAGTCGGAGAATGAATAATTTCATTTTCATCGGATGAATTTAAATGGAATAACTCGCCTCGGTTGTCCAGGGGTGTCCCGCTGGTGCTTGTGGTCACTGAACATCGCATCACAGAAGGAACATGGAAGCAGAGTGAGATTCAGATTTCACTGGGACATCGAGGGCGATACGATGTCCCCGTGCATTGCTCCATTCCATAATTCTTGGAGGTGACGGAAGTCGAGTCCATCCTTGTGACTTTCCCTCTCTCTGTCTGTCCTGGATCGTTTCCGATCGGATATCCTCTTTTGCTCTTCTTCCAGTTTACGCTCCACTGGAAGAATATCAGTTCATATTTCAAAACTTGATGCATTTCTCATGAATATGGCAACTAATTAAAAAAAAAGTTGAATCCGTAGACCTATACCCACTTCAACATGGAAAATCTACTTTGTGTTCCTAGTTGTCGTTAATATGCTGACATGCTGTATGGATAAATATGGAAAATTGATTCTCTAGATATCTTGATTGAAGTACGAAGTGGGAAAACTATGGAGCTAATGCGCAGTAGGGGCAGGATTTGTGAAGCTGGATATCATATTTCAATCCCCAGGTACTCATACTCCGAAGTCTCAAGATAAGTACACATGATGTATCTGTGTTTGCCAAGGAGCTGGAAAGCGCGCTCTATCATGGGGTGTACTCCTATAGCATGACCTGATATGATGTTCATACTCATGATAGTGTGATCTGAAAAATATTACCCCATAACAAAAACAGGAGATTGATTTCTGCGATGAGGTGTGCATGTTCTATTGATAAAAGGAATACTATTAAAGCGAAACGGATGTTTCTCCATCGGCAGAATGGAAAATCCAGAAAAAGAAATACTTTCCAATAAGGTGGTTAGGATTTCTAAGGAGCGTAAAATTTTAGGGACCAAAAGGGAATTTTTGAGAATTATAATACATCATCAATAATTTCATTGATATTGTATCTTGCAGGTACCTGGAAGGTCGGGGAATAACATATTGGGACTTCTGGATTTCCAGGTGATATTTCACGATTTGCATCCAGGGCCCTCTTGGAAGAGTTAGTACCAATGGCAGGTAGTATGTCGAAAAAGGGATCAGAGCCAAACCAACTCAACATCACTGGCAGGTAGACCAATCCATGGTATAGGCCATATATCACAGAGGACCAGATGAGCTGCCGTATAATAAATGCATCATTTCACACGATGGCACATAAAATATTGATCCATTCAAAATTCCTATAAGCAACACATGGTGATTACAACTCTGGCAATGCCTTATGGTAAATGTGAATATTCCTCAATCAACTCCCGAAATACGAACTTGTTCGGAGGAAATATAAATGAGTGAGCAAGGTTTAAAAAAACGCATCTGTAATGGGAGAATTTGGCCACACAAAATGCAGGTGGGACTGCGCACAATAGACTGGAAGCCTAAATGAAGTGTCCCAATACAAACTCAATTTTGTTCCTGTGGTGAGATGATTTTTGTAACTGCCCTATGAAATGGCGGAGTCGATCATGCCATGCTTCAATGAAGAAGAAAATGCTTGTATTGAGAAAGTTATGAGGATACGGAATAATGTAACTCGTTGCCAACTTCTTTCACGTATCTTCTTTTTAACGCTTATATGACCATACCTCTCACGAAACCAACTTCCGATTCAGTGGCTAAAATGGAATACATGACTAATTGTGTGCCATGAATTACAGAAGGAAGTTGCTACTTTAATCATGTAAATGTTTAGGCCCGAATGCACAAATCTCATATAGGGGAGATGAAGGGGCCCTTAAGCTAAAGAGCTCCTTTTCTCCAAAAGGAATTCATGTAATCTTAAAGGACCGTTACCTAAAGAAGGTTTCTGCATTCAGGCTGTAGAGTTCAGTGTTCTTTTAGTGCTCCCATGTAATAAAGCACAAAACAATGAATGCTGAATTCAAGAGGGGAACGTAGGGAAGCTTACTATGAGACTAGTGTAGAATATATAGCTATCGCTCCAAGTACAGAACACAAAAGCCATCATAGTAGTGCAGCCTCCGTTGAAAACAGGGGGACCGATTTCTGCCAACGTGATTTTCACTCGTGCTATGAAGATATAAATTCAGGAAAGTTGTCATTTTGCACGAAGTTCAGCAGCAGTGATTTTGAAAGGGAATTATTCGAGCACCATCTTTGGAGTCTGCATGCGTCATCATGAATTTGTGGGCAATGTGAGTAGAATAGTCCACAGCCAGGCCGACAGACAAGATAACGAAGTTCAGCAGCAGTGATTTTGAAGGGGAATTATTCGAGCACCATCTTTGGAGTCGGCATGCGTCACCATGAATTTGTGGGCAATGTGAGTAGAATAGTCCACAGCCAGGCCGACAGACAAGATGAGAAGCATGGCAGTCATGATCTCGATAGTGAGTCCGGCAAATCGCATGGTCCCAGCAATTCCAACGAGGGTGAAAAGAATGCAGGAGAAAACCCAAAGGGACACCTTCAGGTCTCCAATAAGCACCAGCGTCACCACAAACACTCCGACCAAAGTCAAACTGAGATTCCTCACCAGCTCCTCCAATATCATCTTTGGGTAAAAGGAAAGAACTCGCATAGATCAGAACCTGCTTGTGATGTCTCCCTAAGCTTATGGCATTCTAACATGTATGTTTAAATGTATTTATTTGCCGGAGTACCTTATGAAAGTATCTAGGAACCATTGGTCCTCATTTGTACTTCATATATTCAATATATTAAGAATCCCAGCATACTTTTTTCTTTGGGTCTCAAGTCTATTGTGTAAACTCGTATCGTGCGGCACCTGCCACATTAACGGACCTTTCAGACCTGCTTTCGCCATCATGTGGCCATATTGGATGTTGGGCAGCTTCGGTCAGCCGTCTATCACTGCAAATCCCGAATGGAAGCAATCGTAGACATGAATGGAGGAAATGTAGCAAATGTAGTTATTGAGCAAATGCTGGTGGCCATATCTGATGACCTATATTCCTCTTCCCCGTGGTCCCATTCGTGTTCACACCAAATATTACAGCTTCACGATCCATAGTTTGCATATTATAAATATCTAAAGCTGGGAAGAAATGTATACTTACCATACATAATAAGCAGATAGCCTCTCGAATCCTAACGATACAACGAACCACACTGTGTATTCCCTACGCGTCCAGATTTTCTTTCACATTTGTCTCCTTGCCTCCCAACATTTATTTAACTCGCTCCAGCAAAAAATGTTATCCTTAGGCCCATCGAAGGATTCCGGGTGGGACTAGGAAGAGCGCTCGATCTGACTTGGGATGCTAATTTGAGCAGAAACAACTCTTAGCGTCCCTACCTAAACCTTAAACCGTTAAACTTCAGGCGTGATAAGGATAATCTTTTCTCAAGCTTTGTACTTTAAGGTGTCCGGAAAGTAATGAGAATCATTTGCAAATTTTTAACTCTACAAACTGTGCACTTCGCATTGCTCAAGCTTTTAGATCAGTATGTAATCTCTGTGATTGCCGATTTTCCAGTCAATCTGTTGAGAAGTGTTTGCAAAGCAGACCTCAAAAGACAGCTCTGTTAGCTCAGTGCAACGCGGGTTGTTTTCAGTTCGAGTTCCAAAGATTTTATGGAAGCTTTTGTGAAAGCAGGGAAAGATTCTGCACCAGTTTCTGAAAATCAAGGCAATGAATCTGTTCCAGAAAATTCAAGCAATGCACTGGAAGTTACTAGTCATTCCAGTCACCTAGAAAATGACCCCAATTTGCCACAATTGCTAAAGCATTCAAGTGATTTGACAACTACTGACAATGAGCAAGATGAACTGCAAAAGTTAAGTCCGAATTTCCAGGAAACAGAAGTATTAGTACGTCAAGAAGGCGGATTATCTGAAAATACAAGCAATGACAGCAGCAAAGTAACCAGCAAAGAAGAAATCAGCAAAGCCCCAGCTGCAAAGAAACATGTGCTTGTCGATGTCAGTGATGAAATTGTAGATATTGCAGCGTTTCAAGACATGGGAGCTTGGCCAATTCGGATTTCTGGTTCTTTTCGATATCTTATGGTAAAGAGAGGAACTGACGAACTGCAGAATAGTGATAGTACATTTCCGACAGAGGAAACAAGTGGACGATCTTTGTCTAAAAAGTGGCTTAAAAAACGCTGCAAAATGGTGAGAAGGTGCAGCGTACCTAGATGTGCTACTCTCCCAAGAAAAAAAAAAAACACTTTTTTGCCTCTTTTGTAGTTTGTTCAATCGCGATAGTCCTTCTAGTCAGCGAAGCAGTTTTGATCTTGAAAAAGGGTTCTCAAAGTGGCAGAAACTAAACCCACGCATCCAGAATCATGAAAGCAGCCCTGCACATTGCTCAGCAATTTTAAGGTGGAAGGAGTTAGAGCGTGGATTAAAAAAGGGCGGGATTATTGATGACCACGTTCAGTCGCAAATTGCCAAAGCTGCTTAGAAGTGGAAACAAATTCTTGAGCGTATTACTGCAGTAGTTCAGACGCTTGCCCAGCAGAACTTGGCTTTTCGAGGTCACCGTGAGTCCCTAGACAGTGATGAAAATCCTGGAAATTTTCTGGCATTGATGAAATTCTTGGCAAAATTTGACCCATTCATGAGAGAACACTTGGGTTCAGTTTCTGCGAAACCCAATTCTTTGTCATGTTTGACGCCAGCTATACAGAATGAACTGATCAACATATTGGGAGCAAAAGTGCGCCAGTCCATAATTCTGACAATCCAGAAAGTGAAGTATTCCAGTATCATATTTGATACAACTCCAGACAATGTGCATATAGAACAGATGTCGCAAATTGTGAGATTTGTTGAGATTGAGCGTGGCTCTCTAAAAACCAAGGAAGCTTTTTTGACTTCATTCCAATTCATGGAAAAACAGCGGAGGCAATCACAGCTGAAATAACAAAGAAACCGGAACAGGATGGATTGGATCTTCAAGACTGCAGAGGTCAGTCATACGACAATCAAGCTACAATGGCTGGTGTTCATTCTGGTGTTCAAAAACGGATTTTAGATGTGAATCCATTGGCTGTTTTTGCACCTTGCAATAATCACTCACTAAATCTGGTCGGCGTTCATGCAGCACATGTGAATGTTCAGGCTGTTACTTTATTTGGAACCCTAGAACATCTGTTTGTGTATTTTTCGTCTTCAACTCATCGATGGGAAGTTCTGAAAGAGTTTGTAAACATTACTGTCAAGAGCCATTCTGACACAAGATGGAGCTCAAAATCAGCTGCAGTGACGACCATTTCCAGTCAACTTGACAACGTAATAGCAGCACTTGAACAAATACGGGATTCTCCCTCTGAAACGATCAATTCACGTGGTGACGCTGGTCTGATTCTCATTGGTGTCCAAAAGTTCGAATTTGCAGCTCTCCTGTGTTTCTGGTCAGAGGTGCACCCTGCTGTTGACCGAATTCAGAAATGAAAAGATTACTTTCAATCAAGCTTTGATTCAACTGGGAACTTTGATTGACAAAATTGAAGTCTGGAAAAATGAGCTATGTACTACAGGCATTCTGAAACTGAAGATATGTGCAATTAATGGGGTGTTTTAGCTGACAGACGTATGAAAAAAAACGCTCCATGCCTGATGCTGGATTAAGCACTCGGAAAGAAATGCGCCGTTTCCTTAGGGAAATTTTGGATAAATTTGGAGTCGAAATATTAGATCGATTTTCACATTTGCTAGAATTAAAGAATCGGATTGGTTTTCTCTGCACAACTGATTCTTTTGTCAATCAGTTGAACTGTGAAGCTGATGAGCAGCTTACCGAGCTTCGTAAGAAGTGTGTTGATCTGGCGCTTCTTTATCCAAATGACTTGAACGGATCTGAACTGTATGAGGACTATAAATATATCATTGCTTCTCTCAAAAGAGCAAAACTATCAGGAGAAATCAGCTTCATTTTGCTCTTTCAGCAAAATGAAGCTGATTAAGTCGTACCTACGATCTACAATGTCTCAAGAAAGACTTGCAAATTTTGCTACCCTGTCAATCGAACATCAAGTTGCTTCTTCCATTGATTTCAGCGAAGTTAATAAAGATTTTGCAGCCAGTAAATCAAGAAGAGCTGCATTTTGATTGTAGTCGTTTGTAAGGATTGATTTTGATTACATTATTTGTGCGGAGAATCAGTCCTAAATAACAGAAATATTTAATAAATCTCATTATCCAGTAAAACGTGTGTGCATGTGAAAATAACAATTAGCAAGGAGGGGGGGGGCCTGGAGTATGGAGGCGGCAGTAACAGTCACTCGCCCCGGGCGGCAAATTACCGAGTTACGCCACTGTCGACACGGAATAAGCTAGACAGTAAGTGCATCGACACGGAGCAACATGGAACGGAATTATATCGACAAAATTGCTGCTCGGAATAAAACCGACAGAAGTACATCGACACGGAGTTACTTCGACAGGAGCTTACCCGGATTTGCATCGAAAATAAATATTCAAGACAGGAGCTACGCCGACATAGAATAACACCGACAAACTAGCATAGTTGAAGGTGGTGGTGGCGATAGCATCACGTCGATGTCGCGCATATTGTGGGAAAAATACCTGTATGTGTGGGCTAAGTGACTAACGGTGCTTCATTCTATCATATGCAGAATGTGGGAAAAGATTTGGCAAATGCACAGTCGATTGCACAAAATTCAAAATCAAGAATTTTTTTTTAGGGGGGGGGGCAGGGCACTATGGAATATTTATGAAAGCATGGAAACAAGTTCAATTAATTGTTTGATTGAGAGAGTGATAGAGAACGGTTTGATTCCTTAAGAAAATATGAAAAATTTACCAGTTACTTGTCTACACTGTGGACATTTACCGTCTTGCGCAATTATGACTGAAGCATACATAGCACACACCGTGTGGCCGCAAGGGACGAGGGCAGAATCTCTATCACGAGTCATGCAGATGTCGCATAAGTGTGTTACAGACCCTGGTGGCAGTGGGGTGGGCAGTTGCATTTCCTCAACGTGACAGAAGAGATCTGGTGATTCGGATACCCATTCTAAAGTGTGATTGCTGGCATTATTTTCTTATGGGAAGTCAGGAGATTCAGACCTGGGAGAGGATGAGAAAGGGTTTACGTGCATTCCCATTTCAGAACGCACAAGCCCTTGAGAAGTGGGCATGTGTGCAGCGTAGAGGTCATGATCTGGAGAATGGGATCGTTGGAGAGCTGAGGGTGGTGTAGGTGCTGACAAAATGCGCTGGAATAGTGTTAGTGAATAGTGTCACAGACGTAGTGGGGCCGCTCAGCGTCATAGTCAGACCCTTTCTGGAAGCTGGATTTACTGGACCGCCTTAACCACTGTATTTATCCGTTTGTAGATACATAGGACAATAACAATCCCTTTGTGCCAGTGGCGCAATCAGCCCTAAAGTTTGGAGGGAGAGGTTCGGAGTTCACATGACCTGTCCTTCTCCTGTCTGTCTCCGAATGCAAGAAGGTATCAAATCATCAGGAGAGATATACTCAACAAAAACGCGAAACGGCGCGAACACGCGAACAAAGAAAATGAAACGAATAAAAATTTTATGAAATGGTGGAAACGGAATTTGAACACTAAATGATGAAATACTGTTACGGGAGGGTGTAGAAGTGACGGGACAACGGAAGGCATCAGAGGCCGAAAGAAAGCCAGGGAACGGCCGGAACTTGAACACGGACCTCCTGATTCCCGGTCAAGTGTGGAAGTGGAGAGGATCAGGATTCGCTCCCTTCCTTAATCCTTAGCTATACCTTAGTTATGCCTAAAGTAGGCCTTAGTTATCTAAAGTCTTGATTGAATGTGGCTTCGTGCGACATCTTTTCAGCGCCACTTGAACCACTGCCATTCCTGATAGGAATATAATCGACACGAAAGCAGCTCAACAAGAAATGCTATGGCACAGAATGGCATCAAATCGGAAATACGTCAACAGAAATAGACCGAAACAATCTGCTTCGACAGATGACTTTCGGATTTATACCGACACGGAACAACATCGAAAGTAACAGCGCCGACACGGAATTACCTCGACAGGATTTTCTCGTGTCGAGATACTTCTGTGTCGACGTTGTTCCTGTCGAAGTCATTCAGTCGTTTGCAGGTGTCGAAGCAGTTCCATGTCGATGTTATTCCTTTCGATGTTATTCCGCGACAACGAAAAGGATCGGTCTGAACCATGCCATTCATGAGCATGCGCACTATGATCAAACACCCTCACACCTAATGAAGACCCTGCACAATAGTTGCATGTAGGAATGCGAAAACCAATTTTCACCGGTTTTATCTTTCTTCAACCTCCCCCCACCACATTCTCTACGGGACTCACTAACGTTAGGCCTAGGCCTCACCGACGAACTCTCTTCGCGTTAGGCCTAGGCCTACCTTTTTCCGTTCAAAAGAAACTCAATCTTCGGCTTATAGACTATTTAGACCAATAAGAATAATCGCTGGTCTTCGAGACGCCTCGTTGAGGACGTGTTACGTTAGGCCAATCGCAGGCCTATTTAGTCTCTCATGGTCCATTTAACAGAGAATGTGTAGCGTTAGACCGTGTGTAGGTCTTCTTTGAGTTTCATGAACCATTTCAGTGCGGTCGGAGAACATAAGGCCCATCCAGAGTTCCTCGAATCGTCTCGATACGTTCTGATAAGAAAGTGCCTTTAGAAAGCATGACATACAAGCTGGCCGCCGTCATGTGAATTTAGGGATGTCCAGATGACATATCATGTCCAGATGACACCAAATCGATCGGCCACTGCAAACCACCGTTTCAATCTCAGCTCATCCCATGAATTCAGCACAATAATGTCTTCTACATTAAAAAGAAAAGATTCAGACAATGATACTAAGGCTGAAGAAGTCATGAATCTGACATAGCGCTGACATGATATCCGGCAACGCTGCGGAACGGGACGGTTCCATCACGGAAAGGTCCGAATTAACAACATCTAATTAAATTTTTCATGGCGAAATGGTGCCCTGCAAGCAACAAAAAGACACTTTCTGTCACCTACAAGTCAATATCTTTCGTTTGGTTGGTATTTTTCCTTCAAAACTTTCCCAGGAGCGGCTACCCAGGGGGGGGGGGGGAAGAAAAAAAAAATAAAAATGCCAGAACGAAATTAAAGGAATATGAGACGGTTGAATTTTGTCGCTGGAAGGGGTTGAAGAAAGGTAATGGGCGCTACCGCGCCGATTGATTCCCCCACCCCCACCCTTCCCCTTTCTTCGAGCTCAGTAGGTGCCTCTGGCTGGAAGTATCGGAGTGCAGAAGCACCCACGAAGAGAAGTTACCTGATTAGTTCGGATATTGAGATACTCGAGAGTGAAGCATCCTTTTAAGGGATCACTTGACTTGAATTTCACTGAATCCAGAACCTCTTCCACTTCGTCGAGCCCACGTCGTTTCTCGACTCCGGTATCCAACTGAACGTGTTGGTAACTTCCCCGTGAAGCCTTCAGTAAACACATTGAATTATGTGACCGAGTTACTTGGGAATTTCAGATTACATACAGCATGCACTCACGGTGATGTTGAAGTCAAGTAAGAGGTTTCCAGTGTACTGAATATCGCGTAGATATCTCCGTCCCTTCTTAGTGAAGACCAGGAAAGTGGAAAGCTTGTCTTTGAATATAATCTCTGATTTTGGATAATCCTCTGAAAAACGAAACTCCCATGATCTGATAGGCTTAATGAACTTGCAGAATGGACCTTTCCAAAAAAAACCTCTAGTGACCTCCTAATCCTCCAAATGTCATAATTTCAACAGCTATAGTCCGGCACTTCTATGTATAATGAAGTATTTGAAGAGCTAAACGGTAAACCGGTCTATCTGCAATAAGTTTCCGAAAAATTATAGTAGGTTCAGTGCTCATAAAGCCTTGTTCCTTTCATAAAAAATTATATATTTTGTAATCATGCAAAAGATGAACTGATCTATATATGCATACCAGTTTTCCTCACTTTAAAGGGACGGTCGCCGAAATATTAAGTTTTTCTGTGTAAGCTGGAGGAAAGGATTTTTTTTTTGCAGATATACCACTTTTACATCCAGACCTTCAATTGTCTATGGGTCTTCTTGCAATACTGCATACTGACCAGTAGAGTGAACTAGTTAATTAACCGAGTTTCAAAAATTGAATAATGAACTCAACCTATCCTCTACTTTTGTCCAAATGATGTAATAATGTAAGCACCAATACGTTCCTAACCTTCATGGTTCACGGGGGAATTAATTTTCCACCTTTCGTATTTGGCAGCGTTTGAGCCAATGCGCCCATTACTAGTGCTGCACCTGCTAAAACCCATTTATCAAACACACCAAATGTAACAAACAACGAGGACCAAGTTATTGCTGTATTCGATACTTTTTTTTTATATGGAGGACTTTCTCCTCAGTAGGAAGCAAAATAGTCACTCCCAGCAGCAAATTTCGGTAGTCGCAAATTCGAAATTCAAATAAAACTGGAATTTCCATATTTGTTGTCATCTAACAAACTTCATTTTATTGCGACCTATTCCTTGTGTCTTCGGGATCTTTCAGTGCACGAGACTTGAACGTGTAAGAGTGATTAATAGTGGGAAAGCCTGAGGTAGAGGAGTGAAATTGAAGCATTGGAGTGGTGCTTTAGGACTCAGCCAACCATTATTTTCTGCTCGTGCAGGACAGATTTGAAGTTCTTCCCATGATCTGACTAGTCTCCAAGAGATCTCTGCAGGCCTTCCCCATGACGTATCTTATTCGACGATTTTCGAATACAAAATTAGGCGAAAACATAGAATAACTTCTCCAGCTATTCGTTTCCACTTCGGTTGTGTTGCTCTGTATTCAAAGACTGCAAAATGTTTGAGTTGGGAGGGGAGCGGGAGAACATCATCAATGCTCATCATAACATCATGAGCATTGCATTCATAAGTAGCGGATGGAGCGGAAGAAATTTGTCAATGGAGAGCCATTGGCAAGCAACTACTGCTGCTGGTTATGAGGTACCACGGTGCCACGTAGCCTCATATGGATATTTATTTGGATCAAGCAAGGAAAACCCTTGCGAACATGCGAACAAGGTTCGCGGGAACGGAGACGCGCGGGCGGGCGGCCCGTTCAGTCCGCTTGCATGTCCTTCCCGGGAAGTTCCAATTTGTAGTCTCAGGTTCTCGAGAAAAATATGAATTTTTCCTACACAGATTTGGACTAGATTATATTACTTTTTTACTTGCAATATTCAGAATGACATGCCGTTTTCTTTCTGGAGATACTCCAGGAAGGAGTGATACCAGAACTTCACGGATCTGTCCTTCAATCCTGGAAGAGCAGACATCCTCGTGTACAACTCCTCCAAAGCATCTCTCTCCTTGAAATAATCCACATTCCCTAAAACGAAACCTTCTTCAATGCAAAACTCACTTCAAGGCTCCTAGTCTTGCAGTGATAATAGACGTACCAAGATAAAATTCGGCCCTGTAACCGCTTTCTGGGAAGAGATTGCGGAGAGCGGACAGGAAATCTCTTTGATATCCAGAACCCAAGTACCAGGTTCTGTCAAAATCCAGTTTCAACCCAGACAATCCCCAGCAGTTGAGACCCAAGAGACCCATTGTGAGTAGCACCACGACTATCTGCAATACAATTTTCAATAACGTCACAGCGTGCATTTGAGATTGCATTATTTTCTTCATTCTTACTTATGTATGTAAACAACCTTCGCAGGGGTTTTGACGAGCACAGGTCCCACGATCCGGTCGAAAAAGCTGTTAAGAAGGAGCTTTTGGGAGCAACTGTTCGTTTTGTAGTCGTCTGGCAATGGGATACACAGGCATGCCTCTCTCCGACTGTCTCGTCTTTTTTCGTCCAGAGATAAAATCGGGACGATGAATATCAAGGTCATGACGTAGATGATGAAGATCCCAACCGCCGTGTAGATGCAGAAGCTCCGAAGCATCGGTACTTTCTGTTCAGATAGGGAAATGAAGGACTTGGAACCTTCTGAAGAATAGAAATTTACAGAACACGGATGAAAATGTTCTCCGGCATCAAGTGCACGCCCAAAGTGGCATAGCTCGAATTATTCAAAGTTAGACTTGATTATGTCCAAATGATATTTTAACAAATTAGTTTATCCAACACCACTCTCCTTTGATCTCTTCAGTTTCTACGTTTTTTACATTTCGATCTATGTATTTCCACATTTTACGCACTGAGTGCGACAGGAACTAGAGTTTCTCCAGTAGACCGTTGAGCAACAACGTTCCATATTGATGTTTAAAATGAAATTCCAGATGCAAGAAAAACCAGCAGTTGAAGTTTTTCCAGAACTCAGCGAATTATTGGATTTTTCAGTATTATAACTAAAATTACTTCCTTCAAAAGAGAGAAATGTAATGCCTTCAAGTCCCATTCAGTGGCCTAAATGACGATTTACCTCGAAATACCTAGGTAAATCTGTATCAGATCAAAAATGTCTGCTACTAGTCCCTATTATTCATTTCACTCGTGGTGGCAACTTTGGAGCAGATATGTGTTC
>CAJPEV010003967.1:0-26076 GCA_905338385.1 Darwinula stevensoni
TTCATTTGAAAATGTGAAGTCTGCCCTTGCCTCGAATAGTAATGTTCTTTGCTAGATATCATTCAAATGTGAAAAATAGACATCTCTTCACACCCACGCTGATTTGATGATATGCTGAAACTTAAAATAAAAAAGGATTCCATATTCGCTAATTTTGAAAAATTTCTTGCAACAAAACATCAAACCACTTGGCGTAGATAGACCTTATTACGACTGAAAAGACCATCTCAACCCAGCAAAAAATAAAGAAGGTCCCCTCCCTGCCAACATTTTTCAGAAAGAGAGATATAAGTGATTAAAAACGATCTCTATCAAAACCTCCTCGGATATTTCTCCTATTTGACAGTATCAGGGAAGAAAATTTATTCTGTTGAAAAAATTACATTACCTGAATTTACTCAGAGCCCCTGGAATGTCGATTGACTGAGATGGGGCTGGAGTATGGGGGAATCAAGAACGTTGATGCGGACGGTCGGAATTGTCAACCCTGGTTGGGTCGGGCGAACGACGAACGAGTCTCAGTCATGGGCATAATGATGATCCCTGATGAAGGCGTAGACAGTAGTCACAACTACTGTCGCAATCCGAACGCTAACTATTACGGCCTCTGGTGCTTCACTGAAGAGGGAACTGGCGAAAGATGGGGACATTGCATGGTCCCTTTCTGCTATCAATTGTATGAGCGCATCGCCGTCGAAGGTATGCCAAGGGGTTCATTCGTGCTCAGGTTCTCGCAACCTTAACCTAATGAGACCGTTTCACGCGTGAAGAAACGAGCAGATATCCTAAAATCATGCATCCTACAATATTGGCATGTGACCAAAAACGAAAATATTCCACAGTCTAACCTTCTGAAAAATCGATTTTCGGATAACGTGAAATGCTTCAAGCAGGTGAAATGCAGACTTGACGTGTTTCGTAGTTTTTATTGGGGAAAATTTTCTGACAGGTAAACCGGCGGAAGGATACCCAGAATGCTTCCAGATCGCGATGGGGAAGGAATACGTAGGAACGACGAAGAAAACGAAGACCGGAAAGCCCTGTCTCCGATGGGATTCTCAGCCATATGGACAACCTGAGGACTTCGACTCGAATGCAACTTATGAGGATCATTTCCGATTTGGCAATCCCACGTTGGACCAGGATTTCTGCAGGAACCCGACGTTCAGGCAGCAACCCTGGTGCTTCGTTGAAGATCCAGACATCGAATGGGAATTTTGCCAAATTCCATTTTGCCCCAACTACCCCAGTGAGCCCCCATACCTATCCACGAATCCCTGTTGGGTTAATACTATCGGTTTTCGGGGCTAGTAGATTCCCTGCTATGGTCCGAGGTTGCAAAAAATCCTTTAATATTGGCCTACGTGTGAGATGCATGACATTGCGTGCATGTAATACAGAGTTAAAATGAAAATCGAAAACTCACTTAAGATGTTGCAATGTTCATCTGTCGCTGGTCTCATAGTTTCCAAAATTCGACCCACGATGAGGCGCATCGTGACGGAAGATACGTTTTCTCCCGATGCTACTATCCTGCGAGTGTGAATGAATAACTGATTCCTTCCATTCAACCGAATGAAACGTTCTTTTCTCAGAAGCAATTCGAACTGGGGGGGTTTTCGTTGAACGGTATGGTGTGTCACGCCCAGTATTGCAAGAGTCTCTTATTTACGCGCATCTTATATTGAATGAAGAAACGAATGACGTAACTCAATGGATTGCGACGTAACAAGGGACCAATATTATTAACTGGAAGACCAAATTTCTCAATTTAAGTTTTTCTTCCTTGTCCCGTCGTGGATTCAAGTGGTAAGACAGCTCCGATCAGACAGAAGTTCGGGAAAAATATAAGTATCGTATTCTTCAAACAAAGTACTTAAGTTTATTACAGAATAAGACAATAATTACACGATAAAAAAAACTTCCTAAAGCTAATTTGAAGCTAGTCAAAACTTAGTTATGGGTACAATGGAAATCTCATACATTTTTCCACATGAACTTAGGGTTTTAAAGAATTTCTTTTTCTCACATTCCTGGGATGTAGGCAGAAAGTGTTTAAGCACATATGCCCTTTTTCCATATCCGCGCTGCTAAAACATTTTCGAACGAGTCTTTCACCACTTCTTTCCGGTTAAAAACAATAATTTATCAATAAATGCATCTGCAGATTTGAAATAAACTCTTTCTTCAAGGATAGTTATTAAAATTTGAATATTCAGGACCTGTTTCATTAGCCAATTACACAGCAGTGATGCATTATTAACATATTCTTCATCTGAATCTGCAACTATTTAACTGATGACTAGGCCTCTTTCGTTCCCTTTCCTTTTGTCTGGCTTCTTCCTCATTTTCACTTTCAGTGTAAAAGGACGAAATAATTTCACTAAATTTGTTCAGCATGCTAGTGCTAATGGAATATTCATGGAGGCAGCCATATTGAAATTGTCATACAATTGGCCTGCTAAATAGTGAGAGCACAGGAAAATCAGCTCCTCCTTTGCTAAATACGTTTATTAACTATGATACTTGCTGAGCACTCTATCCGATGACAAGTCACCTTAAGCAGCACATGGACACGGATATGGAAAAAGGGCGTATAGGCACATACGCCCCTTTTCCAGGGAACTCCTCAATTATCCACTGTACTTATTAATGAATTCAACACAAGAATTCTATCAGTATTAAGAGACGCCCGGGATCTCTTTTAGAGTGTAACACTCTAAACAATATCAAAATAAATATTGGATGCGAGAAGTATCCGACGAGGCAAACTCATATTCAGATTTTAAATAAATATCGTTTATCTTAATCTTTTTTTTTCTCTCTCTCTTTTGGGCCACATCTTCCTCCCAAAACCAAGTGAAAAGGGCTAACCTGGCAATTGTGGTTGTCCTGGAGTTAGCTCCCGATCTGGTAAGGTCACAATGTTGCCATCCAAATAGCGACTGACTCCGGCATCCAAGTTTCTTCACAATATCCTCGGTACCTCTGGGAGGAGCTAGGGTACCTGGGTTTTACGTGCTTACGTGCCCCGTCGGTTACAGGATTGTCCCATCCTCACAGTGAAAACATACCTTCACTCTTACTTAAAAATTAATTCATGATTAAATCAAGTGTTTTTCCTGATTCCTTATAGAACGGTCAATAATTACGTCATGAAATGAAGTTTTAAAACTTAAAACAATTTTCCTCAACATGCAATATCAAGAGTAACAAAACATCCTACGAAACATAATTTCATAAGCGTTATGAAATAATTAATATTGTTCCACTCAATACACCATGATGAAAGGAAGAGGAAGGTGTGAATGATATGAGAGTAGAATGGCCCAAAGAGCATGTTTATGTTAATTTTACGTAAAATGAACATAAATTTTTTGTCCATTTTGTATCATTTTTACGCAAACTATTGTCAAGAAAATGTCAACATGTTTCCAGAAATGTCACCTCTGTGATATGTAAACGGTGATATAAAATTAACGTCAATTTTACGTAAAATTGACATTCCCGTTTAGTAAATTTTACGTAAACGTGATGTCATTTTCATGGCAATCGCAAGAAATTTGCATTGTTTGCAAATAAGTGATATCTTGTTTACGTGAACATGCTGCTTGAGGGGATGCGATTCCTGCTACCCTTTTTCACACTTCAGGAGGAATACATAGTATTAATTCCTCTTTCGGCCTTCCTTCCCGATGATGGTCTTCCCTTCTAATTACAGTAAAAGTTCACCATTCAGGTTCGTCTAGGGAAACAAAGAGTTCTTCCCCGTAGGACAAAGAGACGAAAGGAAAGGACGATCCCGTTCTTCACTGGATCAATATTGCCCAATACATCTATATCTTATTTCTTCTCTCCACCAGACAAGACGGAATGCAGATGGACTAAAGAGGGAGAGGAGTACGCCGGGACACGAAATACATCATTGTCAGGATTTCCGTGTATGCGATGGGATCAACTCACGTATACAAATTTGCGCAATTGGGCCAGATACCCCGAGGACGTGAGGAGAGAGAAGCACAACTATTGTCGCAATCCGTCAATGAATGAGCAGGAGCCCTTCTGCTTCATTTCAAGTGAATACACAGAAATATGTGACATTCCTTTTTGCCCCTTCCACTACCTCTACTAAAAACGCCTCGTCGGTGAAGGAATTAGAGAGGTATCGGAAAAGCACGGGTGTTCACCAGGAACCGTTCGCACGAATTTTCATTACTGTATATCTACTTTACAGTGCAAGTACACTCCTCTGGTCAAGTTCAAAGTTCATGTCACTTCCCCTGTTTCGATTAATTTACCATTGATTCCATGGATATCACTACTCATGAGTTACATATATACCTTCACTCTTCAAAGTGCGCTTTTTATTCGAAAACTCTTTCCGCTCGCAACTGGAATCAGGATGAGGGATTTCACGCACCGAATGCAAACTAATGTATAAAACATAGACGTTAAAATTCTTAGGAAGTTATTCCCTAAAGCGAACCGGAGGACTCTGCAATTTGAAACCTTTGAGAGAAACCAAAGGTAACATGACCAATCTTTTGTCATTTCAAGGTTCAAATGTGCGCATTCAGAAAGGGCGTGAGTTTCTTTCCTATTCGTTTCCTCCATTTACTTAGTCTTGTAGTCCTGGTTTTTGTCTCCGTTCTGTTCTTCGCTCCTTTCTCCTTACATAATAAACGTTCCAGTGAAGAGAACTTCCTGAACTTCGCAAAAGGTAATTGGCACCTCTAACGCCAATTACCTTTCTTGAACCTCTTCCCTCAGCAAAATTCAACTTCTTCGTATTCCTAACTGCGAGCATCAACAGTATTGAAACTCTGCATGCTTCTTGCCTTCTTGGCGCACTATCCTTATAGCAAATTTAATGCCGCAAATCCCCGGAGTTGCGGAGAATCACGCATTTCGAAGATGTGAATTTCATTCCGCCAGTTTTCTTCTCTTCCCATGGGTAGCGTTTTCTGGGAAGGTTTTCGGAGGAATGAGACGAACCAAAAGAAAGATACTGACTTGTAGTTGACGAAAAGTTCCGATCTTGTTCTTTCCAACGCACTATTTTGCCACAGAAATTAAATGAAATGCTTTTCATTTAGGTTTTCCGTGGTGGCTCCCGTCCCGCCCCAGTGTTGCCAAATATCGTGCTGAAGTTATGTCAGATTCATGACTGTTGTGGCTATCGTTTCGTCAGATGGATCCTCGTTTTTTCAATGAAGTGGATATTTTTGCACCGAGTTCAAGAGATGAGCTGAGATTGAAACGGAGGTTAGCAGAGACACGTCGCTGTGGTGGGATATGGAACTATCTTAAACGTAATCCCTGAATTTGGAGCCTAGCTTGAACCTTATGCTTCTGGAGGCATTTCCTTTTCTCAGACTTCCCCGAGATAGATCGACGTACTCCGGATTGGCATAACGTTCCACGCTCGCACTGAAATGGTTAAAGAATACAATTGTAACAGAGTAGGCGTGTAACGTCCGACGTGAAATAGTTTGTGAATCACTGAATAGGCTGTCGATCGGCCTGAGGTTAAAGTTCTCAACGAGGTCTCTGGGAGAACCGGGGATTGATCTCCATAGGCCTATTTCGTCCAGTAAGTAAAGGATTTAGTTTCTTTTGAATGGGAAAAGGTAGGCCTAGGCCAGACAAGTCCGTCGGATAGGTCTCGGCCAGACGTTAGTGACTCCAATAGGTATCTTCTTCTTTCGCCCCTGGGACCTAATTGAAAAATAGTTGCTACATTTTCCTTTTCATTTCATCTCGATAAACGGGGGCGAGAGTGCACCAGGCGACTTTCCAAACGTTGATTTCGTGAATGATAATAATATAGAGCAAAGACGAGCTACAGTCCAGGTAGCACACGACGTTGAGCAGCAGCTAAGAATTTTCTATCACCTATCGCAGTTACTTGAACAAAAAGCTTTCCACAGATGATGCGAGATAGTGTCTACGTAGTCGCTATTTAAGAGCGATCATGAAGTGAGTCACTTCCTGATCGCTCGATGATAAGACCCCAGCACTTTCCATGCGGTATTTGATATTTTCCCTCATAGAATGTGAGGGAAGACCCTCGAACTTCTCGAGTCATCTCTTTAAACAACTGAAGCAGTCCAAGGAGAACACCCCGTTGAGCGGTGAGGAGGCACGGTTCAAAATTGGCGCTTCACTCGATAGGGCGAGGATGAAGGAGGTCCGTTTCTCTGGGTCGATGGGGACTACCGAGAGATGATGATGTTGAAATGATGCCACGATCATTTCATCATTTCGTTCTCGGTGGCAATGTCATCGGTGCCGATCTCTCAGTGATCGCGAAGTATTGATTCGCATTTTTCCTCGTCATTCCCTGAATGTTCCATGCCGAATGCACGAGGCGAGAACGTATGGTCCCGTGCTCTTATTTATCAAGGAAACGATGGTAGTTCATCTATAATCAAGCTAAAAGAAATCGATCGAACTTCAGTTAGCGAACTTAGGATCCTGCAAATCTGGCATTTTGATGAATAACACCTTTCTGGGTTCTGCCTGGCAACTGCTTTGTTCCACATAACAACGAGCTTCGGTGGTGAAGCAATTACAGCGACGACATAATCAAGTCAAACAATAATTAATACCCGTGGATATATATCTGAAAAGTGACTCTTAGAAATCCTTTCTTCCAGATGATGAACTTAAAACAAATTTCCCTTTTCGTTTTTTTTTTCTAGTGGAAAAGGCATCAACCGGATTTTCGATTCATATGCAATGGATTCACTGCTGAGAGATTCCCACGCAAGAATGCAGGGTCTCTTCATCCGTTGAAAGTCTGTTGGTTTTTGAAACGTATCGCATGGAGGACGGATTTGTTTCGCGCCCAAAATGCATAGAATTGATGGATTTGAGTCTTCTGCGTGTGCCGTGAAATGATCCTCTAAGCATTTCATCAATTCGTTTCTGTGAGCAAAATGTTTTCAAATGTTCTCAATGATTGATGAGGAAATAATGAGTCATACTTTTCTTCGAAATTTCCTGGAAGCTATCGGCCGTGGGCAGGAACATTTGGTTCCATTAATCCATGGAATCATGGCAGTACGTCCCTAAAACAGCCACGTAACGGAAATCATTGCATTTTAATCTGCTATAATCTGGTGTTTTGATTAGTGATGCATTCCACGTTTCTGCCTGGCAACTGCACTGTTGCGCATAGGAACGAGCTCCGGGCGTAAATATTTATATCCACATTTTCCACGTTCTTGAGTTTTGTTTTCCTTGCGCGATCATGCTTCCAACATTCTGCAAGTGAATGACTTAATTTTGTTTACTCTTCCAGTGGCCATACCAAAAAAATCATCTTCATGTTAACTTTCCCCTTCTTTTTGTATTTGTGGTACTAGTACTTCTCAGCCACCTAAGGGGTGTCTTCGGGGAGAATTCCCCGCGGTTATCACCTGTTATTTCCCAGTAGAAAAGCTACAAAGTTAGAAGACGTGTGCGTGAAGAATACTCTAAGAATACTGAAAGTTTTCGATTCATCAATTTTTAGTAGACTGTTTGACTCAATGACAAAGGAAAGAAGACACTCATGATATCTCTTGAAGGTTGTATCCCAGATAATACTTTTGGTGGGGCTCACGTTGGCCAATGTGGTCCTCCATCGTCAGTATGCGTAGGCCCAATTTAGGTGATTAAACAATTATATTAAGTGCACAATTTCGATACGCATGTAAACATTATTTTGGTCCGGAGTGAATAGTTCGCACGTAAACAGCAAATTAAATGATTAGAAGTCGTGTTTTAATTCCTCGTGGCGTCTTTTAGGCTTTGGCGCCTTCTTTATCCTTAGGGAGAAATAATGCGGGAAACTTGTTCGCGGTAAAGGGGGGGACTTCTAATAAAAAGCGATGTGTGATTGCAAAAGCACGTGCGTCAGAGACTCGGCGACGAGGCAAATCTGGATTCGGCACAGCCGCTTGAGACAACCGGAGAAGAGGGAGGAGTAGTACCCTCTGTACCGAAGAACCCCTCGTACTTCTGTGAACTGTCTCTACGACCTGGAACCTCAAAACTGACGAGTTCAGAAGTCCACAAGTCTACAAGTAAGAGCAAATAATTACTTCTTACTTGTTAGTCCTATTTCTAGAAAATCTTGATGAGAGCGCTGAGATTTAATTACTGTGAGGTTGAATTTCACTGGTACTTAACATAAGATGGCGCTCAGAAAGGCCACATTGACTCTAGTTTCAGGGGGAGTTTGGTTGAAGCGCAATCACATCAGCAGCTGGAACAGGTACCATTACGGTCGCCAACTGGAACCGCACCGGTTTTGGAAGCATCCAACTTGTTAGAGTGACATTGACGAAGCCGCTTTCTTCCAAAATGTGGCACAGTTGATCTCACAAATAACAGATTTATTTAATTCGGATGAAATACACTCGCATGAAAGACAGAAGCCTTCTAGTCCCATTTGGTGGGCATCACAGTGGATGGAGACCGGGAGGATAATTCACAATGCTTTTCCTTTCATAGAATGGGTCGCGACAATGGTGCCGATGCGACGGTGTGAACATGTGGGCTATTCCAAGGTAATAGTATTCAGTGGTAATGATACCGTACTATGCAGAAGGGTTCGGTATGAGTGAACCTCGGTATGAGCATCATGAGAACGGTATACCGCGGTAAGATGAATGACCGCCCCCCGCCACCCCAACGCCCTTGAAGGAAGCATGGGTGTAGGATGCCAGATGCGGCATTCACATAGCAACCTCGTCGACGCGGCCTCGAGCAGCCCCTATCTCGACCTTACGTATGTTATGACGGATCCGCCCTCTGCGAGGGCTGGAAGGGATTTGGACGTTTTTGTCGCGGACTGTCACCCCGACCGAACCGGAAAGCTGCATATGCACAATGAACGGTGTTGCTTGGTTCCCATGGATACCGCGGACATACGGACTGAAAAAAAAAACCTTGCCAAATCGATTGCAATATCTGCTATTTCCCCGAAGTACCTATGGGAAGGGCAAGTGAAAAATAAAAACATTAATTCTCTCACTTGCCAATACTCCAGCATTGGTTTTCTGTAATGCTGCACGTGAAAATGTATATTTTATCTTTCGAACGAGAATAAATATCTTAAACAGGCTAGTTCCCTTCGTGAGTTCCAAAGCAACATACAAGAAAAATGAAGCGACGCATTTCGAATTCTTGACAAATCCGCCAAAATATATCCGATGTATGCTTAATCTGCTGGGAAAAAAAAACTTTCTACAGTTGAATATGAATAATAACCTCGAAGCTGGCACAAGTGGAGCCTTCCTGTGGGACATTTTCGAGGTGATACATGGTGATTCATAGGATATATTCGTAGATATTCAGCCCTGAGACTGCAGTCATACAGAGGCTTCGTTCGAAGCGTCCGATTCCAGAAATCGGGGAAATGGATTAAGTACCTCAGTTGCCGGCACCGAAAAGATTTCCCTTTGCGTTTTTGTGAGGGAATCGTTGAATTCAATTCCATCGTCTCGATGGTATTCTCTAAGCCTGTTTTTCCTTCTCCTGGCAGTTGGATGGGGGACTTCCTGACTCCGGTTTTCATTTCCTGTCTTTTTTGCGCCGGATCGTCCTCGAAAATCATCGTGTATCATGCCGTGCACCAAGGGCGACGATACAGGAACGCGTCACAGCAGTTCCAAGCGAAGAACCTCGAGGACTGCACCGTGAAGTGCGCGAGGACGAACCCGTCCGGGCCTTGCCTGGCTTTCAACTTCAGGGAACGGGATTTATTCTGTCAGCTGATTCGCAATGAGAAGAGCGGTCTCGTTCCCTCGGATGGCTACCAGGCATACGTACAATGTGAGTGGAAATATTGGTATCGAGGAGATGATAATTTGCCATGAAACTGTGATTTCATGTAAGTTCTAATATAAATTTTTATATAATTGGGAACGTCAATCTGTCCATTTTCGCATTTCATGGAAACGAAATGTCCTGACGGGAGAATACACTCTGCTTAAAAAAGTTGCCTATTCCTAAGCTGTATTATTTTAATAAATCATAATTGCACACCAAAGCTATGTGGTGCTCCCCCACCATGAAAGGTAAGCTAGAATGTATATATAGAGAATAAGGTTACGATAGACAGTCCGCTACTTCATCGAAAATCCATCTCTACGGTATGCGAGTTATGAGACTTGTCGATGACGACAAAGAAGTCTAAGAGGAGAGAGGCAGGAGAGACTACCATGATAAAATTCATCTAAAAAAAAAACTCATTTCATCGAGATTTTTATTACAGATTGGTCAAATTGATACCACTATACCAATTACAACATGAAAAAAATAAAAGAATACCAGTTGAGGGTTAAGGAGAGTCCCATATCTTCTGCATTTTTTCATATGTGGAATCTGGGCCTACCATCCCTGTTGTTTGGTGGTTGCGTGTTTCTATGACTAACTTTGACATATTGGTAATTGCCAAATGGTATTAACTCCTAAAGAGGCGGCATATGTAAATGCCCCTCAGGCAGCACGTTGTCAAATTTTGTTGAAAATGCAGTTCTGTGCCTGACGGACTACCCGAGGATCGAGCACGCGACGGAATCTTTCGTGGCTTGGACGGGCGAGCATCCAGCTCCACCCGGTGGGGAGGTGAAATTCGCTTGCATCCACCAGCGAGGGTTCGATGATGGCACGAAGGAGCACCGTGCCGCCTGTTCCTCGACTGAAGCCGATTCCTGGAGCTCGACGTTCATCGAAGGCGAAAGGGACCTCTGTCCTGATGCACGTGAGCATGCTCTTTGGGATTCGGTCGAGGCTGACGCGGAAAGTCTTCATAAGCATGGGAAATATCTAACTTGTTCTGACTATCATGAATGAGCGACTGACTGACTAAGGCTGATTCTAAGCATGATCTAGATATGATGAGTGGATGAAACAGGAATAGGTTGGGTTTCTGACTCCATGAAAATTTCCAACTGTGGAGGCACAGAGGGCACACTTCTCGAAATTGGTGACGTCATTCGAACTTTGCCCTGAAAAAATGAGAGTACGAAGTCTTTTTTCGAAATTCATGTGTTTTGGATACAGCCGGTGGGGACTGAGAGCCCCGGAAGCAAAGATCACCGACCCAATAACGGTTCTCCCAGGTTTTTATATTACCGTTTCATTGATGACAAGTGAGTGCTGCGTTGAAGTTTATTGCAGAGATGGACCCCATTTCGAAACAGACTTCATTTTCGCATCAGGAAATCTAAATAGCTCCACCATTCCATGCCTTTCTATCCATCTAGCCCGTTGCTTTTTTTTCATTAGTTGAATGGAAAAATGTTTACGTTAATGGCTGCTTCAACTGCTGGAATGTGACGAATTTCTACCTAATCTATTGCAAATTTTTTGCTTAACAAATTTTCCCTGATTCGTTGGAGACACATTCATTTAATTTAGTGTCCATGGATAGAATTGGAAAGTCGTGCGGGCAGTTGAATGACGCACTAGTCCAATAATGGCTGGGACACATTAGTTTTAAATTTGCCTCATGTCAAGAGTTTCGCGACGCAGAAAAATCCCCTATCCGACTTCATTTCACGGCAATGGAGACTTTCGAAACGCAATTTACATGATTCGTAGAAAAGTTTGACTTTAAACACATAAAGACCGGAATGAGAGCCTAAAATGGCAGTCAGGGAGTTATCAGACTATTACGTACTTATCGGGAAGATGAAAGCCAGTATGCCATCGTGTATTGCATTCCAACGAGGCAATTTTCAGTATCGTGCGTGACCGAACACCCCAAGATGGAAAACGCAGTAGTGGCATACGACGGATGGGACGGGAAGTACCCAGCGCCTCCAGGCGCCCAGGTCATCTATACCTGCCGTCGTTCTTTGCGGTTCAATGATGGGTCGAGCACGCACGAAGCCACCTGCTCGTTTCTGCTCGATGGCACTTGGGAGACCTCCTTTCACGGGGAGGTCGTTCGATGCCGAGGTAAGTCTTTTCGCTGATTCCCATGCTACGAGTTCTTGTCGTGATCCTCTGGAAACGGCATGCCTGTCACTGGAATCCCTCAGCATGCCATGCTTGATGATATTGCATTGGTTTCGGATTGAACATCATCTCAATCGCATAATAAAAATGCCGCGGTTGAAAAAATTCACTATTGACTATCATGAAAAGATTTCGTGAAGTTATGACTTTCCATGTTTACATTCATTTTACATAAAATTGATGTTAATTTCTCCCTAGCATTCTTGCGTATTTAACAAGCCAATTCGTACTTTTGAAAGGAATTAAAACACTGCATTTCTCCTATTCCTTTCCATACTTTGGAACTCAAGGTTACTTGGATGAGTAAAAGAGTACACAAGTACTCATCCTCACCAGCACTCAAGAGTACCAAGATGACTCACTAGTTCCTCCTCCCGTACCAGGACCTCGGGAGGAGGAATAGATGTTTAGAGGAGCTCTTTTCCATTAAGGATAGAGAAGGTACTTGTAGAGCTGGATTCTACTCTTCCCTAATCCCGTGCACTGCTATAATAACAAGCTTAGCTTCAGCATTTAATGATTCCCTGAGTCATATATTATTAGAAATATGTAATAATTTCCTGTTTTCCATTCATGGATTGCATAATAAAAAGTGGAGGGATGGTCAGAAAACGTGATATTATATCGGGAAAACCAGTACTTAATAGCATTTGTAGGGTGCAGGGAACAAGGGTTCCATCTAGTGAGGAATCTTGATATTGCAACTGCGGGATGGTCAGCTGAAGTTTCATATGGAAAGTGTGATGTTAACTTTGCATAAACTTGATATCATGTACTTCACATCAGATGGAGTGACGTCTAGTTTATGTAAAATACACGTACACTTCAGGGAAAACCAGTACTTAATAGCATTTGTAGGTGCAGGGAACAAGAGTTCCATCTAGTGAGGAATCTTGGTATTGCAACTGCGGGATGGTCAGCTGAAGTTTCATATGGAAAGTGTGATGTTAACTTTGCATAAACTTGATATCATGTACTTCACGTCAGATGGAGTGACGTCTAGTTTATGTAAAGTACACGTACACTTAGGTGACGTAAATATAGAAACGTTACTTTGATGTAAACGTGATGTCATTTTCATGGCAATCGCAAGAAATTTACATTGTTTGCAATAAATTGATACCTCGTTTATGTAAACATGCTGCTTGGGCATCTCCCCAGCACTCAAGACTACCAATATGAAGTCTGAAGTCATAAGAGTGTTTGAACGAGTTGCCATTGAAGAGAATGCACACACAGGTATCGAAACCTACTGGGGACCTCATATGTAGCATGCATGATCGATGGTAGGAATAACACCGCTGCTCATCTTTTTTGCTTTTCCAACTTGACATTTTTGAAAGACAAGTGTAATGATCGATGTGCCAAATTCTCTCTGCGTTTACTAGGACGTGCGTATTCAAACTTACGTGCAATAAAGTTAGTTACGAAATAAAGTTAGTACGAAATTACATCCAGATAACGATTATTTTTTTATTTGGACCATCCTATGGCTTGAAAGGAAGTGGAAAGACTCAATTATTCCAAAGAAACATTCAAATAAAATTTTGATTAAATGCCATAATGGCAATACATGTCAATAATATCAATCGTAATGACATGCATTCATAATAATGACATCAGATTTCTCCTTTAATATGTTAAAAGAATATTATTATTCTGACTCATGTTCCTCGGACTCCACTTCTGCATTATCTTCGTCGGATGATAGATTGACAACCAAACCCGAGACGGACATTGGAATGCTGGAAGGGTCGGGAGGGACGACCTCGTTCTGCCACCTCCATGCATCGTTATAGTACTTATAGGTGCCGCCGAGAGCACCTATGGCAGCACTGGCCCCCAGAGCGCCGATGGGGCCAAGCACCGCGCCCGCCATCAAGGGGGCCGCTGCTGCAGCGATGCCGACGATGCTTCCTGCCTGGTATCGCTTCGCGCGCTCTTCCGTCATCTTCGTTTCCAATGAGCGGTGCCAGTCATCCAGGGTCTACCGGGAGGTTCGGATCAATGGAAGGCTCTACTGAAATGAGGAATGGAACAGAGGGCACTCACGGTGACGAGGATGTCTCGGTACTCCTGGAAGAGCCAGGCGGGGGCCCAGTCTCCATCTTCCACGAAGGAGCGCACGACTGCGTCCCTGTGTTCCTCGTGGTTTTCTTTTAGTTCTTCCTCGGTCACGACGGTTTCTCCGTAGAATTTCTTCATCCTGGTAGCACTGAGGTAATCCTCGGCCCTTGCCCTCAGGGATTTCACCAGCAATTTTCCCACTCTTTTTTCTTTGTTTTTCCGTTTCCTCTCGAGATGGTCTTTCGCCATTGTCAGACGCTTTGGAAAAAGATTGAGGCTATAAGACAATATAATTCCTTATACACGGTGTTTCAATTTGTTTTGCCAGTTTCTGTTTTGAAAATAAGTCGATCAGATAAAATGTACAATCATTAATAGATTTAATTATTTGGCACAGTATTTTTAACACCGTGTAGTAATGACAGGCCTCTTAGTACTTCATAATCGTTGTAGGCAGTAGATATACATTATCACTTTCATTACTTACGTTCACCAGTGAACTCCTCAGCATGTTCGCTTCTTTCTGTGAAGTTTAAGGTTAAATCTACAAAGATCCAGTTTTTTTCGAAGCCTCGCAAACTTCGAGGAATCGATGGGCGTGATGGGGCTTCCCAAGGTTGCTGGAGAAACTGATCTAATACTTACAGTACTGAAGCGTTTGCAATTGATGCGACGATTCGACGCCGACCTTGAGGTTCAACATTTTTTTTGTGAGGTAGTGCTGATGGATGAAATTAAGGACCAGAGAATTATCTGGTCCTAAGTTTCATACATCAGCACCTAGCATCAGTTCTTAAGAACCAAATATGCTACAAAATGCCAGTATTTGAAAGTCTCTGACGGAAAAGTGGATATGCAAATATGCTTGACGCTATAGGACTCAGAGGGTCATTATATTTCTCTTAATTGATGCTCAAAGATTTTAGTAAAATTGTCTAAGGAGCAGACTTCCTCATGTTTTATCTCTCACAAAGCCTTTTGACGAACGGAAAGTGAAGGAAATGAATTCGAATCTTTTCCCAATATATATTACATCAATTAATTAGACTTTGGAATTAATAATATCTCCCAATTCATAGTGAACTTATGTCATAATCTTGGACACTTGTAAATAAGAGATTCAAGGCAGGAACAGCATGAAACAGCGTGCCAAACAACTTCGGAGGCGATATTTATGCCCATGAGTCTTCTTTCCTGGCTTTCAAAGACATGATTCCACACAATTCTCACTTTGTGAATATAAACGGTTTTACACTCCTCTCTGGAAATACGAGGTAACTCAGAGTTTGAAGGGAGGGAGAAGGAAAAGAGTGATACCTCCTCCAGCTCCTCCTTGTATCTGTCGGCGAGGTGAGGCCACTGCGCCCCAATCGCCCAGAAGATCTGCAGAACTTCTCTGCGGTACTTCTCGTGTCCTTCGAGCAGCTCTTCCTTGGTGAGAAGGTGATTGTCGGTGGCTCCCTGCCTTCCTTCATCGTCCTTGCCGCCGCAGTGGTAGGACATCTCGAGCTCGTAGAGTGCCACGCTACGCTCCACCGCGTCTTGGAGGGCAGACTCGGCTTGGTGCTCTTGGGAGTTTCTGAAGGCTTTGTATCGCTTGTATTCGCTTGACATACGCTGTGGCGAGGGAATTTTTCAGTGAAACACTTTAATGCCAAATTACTTTCAAATAAAATTTGAAATTTTCTTTCGCAATTAAAAATAAAGCAATTGAAATGGCTAACCAATTCCAAATCGTCCGTGTGTTTCTTAGCAAGATGTGGGTATTTTTTTCCTGTCTCTTCGAAGGATATCATTGTCTGTCGCTGATAGCTCCCATGGATGTTGTTCAGTTTCTCTTCGCTCATCAAATCTACCAATAATTTGCTCATCTGGTCGTTGTATATTTCCATAGCGCTTTCCTTGGCATTGATGAGTTCCGTTTCTGCTTGTCTTTCTCTTGATTCTCTCAGTTCGATGTACTTCATGTACTGCTCATCCAAACGCTGCCAAAAAATTATTTAAACATTGGAATTACTCTAGACGTCGCTTGTCGTGATCACTGGCTGTTAGCCAGATAATGTTACAAAAGTTCCTTGCACGAACGTGATCATAATCTGCGTCGTATACTGTGCTGCAATATGTGAAGGCCTTTCAATTAATTCACGGACAGGATCAGACAATGGAAGAGGACTAGAGTCATCCTGATGTGGACTAAGCAGGTATGAGATAAATAGCACATGTCCGCGAATGAAGTGAACAGGCCTCATATATTCAGAGGAATATGTGGAGCAATATTATACTTGCAACATGATGCATGAAAAAGTTTACCCTCATCAAGTTTTGATGGTGGCCATCGAGAAGATATGGACAGAGTGTGTTTTGAGTTCTCTCTAAGAAGGCGTTGATCGCCTCTTTGTAGTGCTTCCGGTGCTCACTCTCCAACTCTTCCTCGGTGATGACGGCTCCTCCGCAGGAGTGGCCCATCTGGCTACAGTAGATCCAGACGGTGGACTGGATGGCGTTGATCAGGTCCCCGTTGGCAGTGGTCTCTTTCCATTGCCGATCGGTGAAGAAGAAGGCTGACTGGGACTCGATGTCCTGGTTGGGAGAGGGATAACTCCTATTGAGTAAGTGTTCGAACAATATGCACCCGAACAATATGCACCATCGTAAACCGATATACCTGGTGAGATCATAGTAAATGGATAAGGTAACGAGAAATACCAGAAGCAAGCGAATCAACAAAATTATTTGAAATAACAGATTAGGACGATTCCGAACCTTTTCCAGTTTCTCCTTGCATTGTGTGAAGAGGTCTTCCCCTGCAATTTCCTTATTCTGCAAGAAGTATTGAATCGCCCAGGCCTTCTTCTCCTGGTGTTCCACTCGCAGCTCCTCCTTGGTCACCAGTGGGACCGTCCCCAAGACCTCGGCCATGTCTTCCCCGTACTCCTTGAGGGAGCGGGCTGCCGCTTCCAGCAGTTTCGATCTGATCTGCTCCTCCCTCGCGTCTCGCTGTATCTCGTATTTCTCGTACTTCTCGTGCAGGCTCTGTTGGAATTAATCATGGCAGATGCTTGAGGCTGTTTCTTATATATTGGTCAGAGAGCCGGCTGATTGAAAATGCTATGGACATAGTTTCTGTAATGTTAAAAGTTGTGTAATTTGTCTAAAGAAAGGGCTACCGTAATTCAGAGTACGAAAAAATAAATACATAAACAACTTTTTCTTACCCATGCATGAGGTGGAAACAATCTCAGAAACTCTCGAAAGATTTCTCTACTTGACTCATGAAGGCTGTTTTTCATTTATTCGGCATAGTATTTTTTATTGTTTAGTCTCTTTAAGCCCCAGGTGAGAATATAAGACCTGAACTTGGTGGTGTTTTTATGGCACAAGTACTGGATTGAGAGGAGAAAAGTCCTATGAAATCGTGGATCCTGCTTGTGGGGTTTCTTCTTTCCTAGGGCTTCTTTTAAAATGTCCCCTTTAACAATATGACTTTTCCTTTACCCTTACGATATGATGACACCTCACAGTGAAGGACATTGCTATGAAGCTATGAGTATGCTTCCATGACAGGCATGCGTTTTTAGCGAAAAATGGGACAAATCGGTCGTGTACTGCTGTAAGCGTTGCATTCCCATGCATGGGAATGAAGGAATTTCTTACCTAAGTTGCAAAGTCTGCTGATCTATGATAAAGTCGTATTAAACTTCAACCAAGACGCTTTATGTGCGTCGCCCGTGATATTATATATCGTTGAATTAATTCTATTAAAAAATTCCAATTTGAAGAGGTTTATGGTCGATAGAAATCTCACATTCGACAACATCACTTTGGAGAGGGACTGTCGTCTCGTTCGAGGCGGATTTGCCTCCAATGGTCTCATCAGCCGCACAAGTAAAGCCTCAAGGAGCAAATGAATTCGTTGTAAGCATTCTATACATATCCGGGTGGTTGCGCCAAAGCTCATGACGTTGATTGGAATTATCACTTCCCCCGGTCATATCAACATGAATGTCGCTGGAAAATGTATGCACTGACCTTATCCAAAAGCAATAGGAATCTTCCCGATACTTCTTTTCCGCCCATCTTCTTGGAACTCGTGAATTTCTCTATCGCCTCCACTCGGAGTGAGGCGTGAACTTGATTCAGTCTCCTTCGAGTGGGCACGGGAGTTTCCGCCAGGAGTCTGTCCATTCGTTTGGTGTAGTGGTTGACTGCTTCGTCGCAGGCATTCCGGTGCTGGACCTCGGCGGTGGCCTATAGAGAGGTTCTATCTGCTATTTGACGGGTATCTGACATGCGACCGACAGATAGCGTCTAGGAAGTACCTCGAAGATGCTCTTGGGCTCGGGGATCTCCGCTCGGTTGTTGTAAATTCCGATGTAGCATTTGAAGAATTCGAAGAGTTGTTTGCACGTGATGGGACTGCCGGCGATCGTCTTGAGAGCCAGGTTTTCTGGGGAGAGCAGCTGCTGTACCAAAAGACGGAGTTGATCCTTGAAGTCTTCCTGTATATCTGAAATCAGGACCATATTTCCTTTCAAGCGCGGAAAACGCGTCCTTATCCCACTGATACGAAGTAGGAGACTCACCAGAAAGCGACCCGCTGAAATGAGGATCTCCAGCCACTCTCTCCCCGGGATAAGGCATCAGAAAGCAATTGAGCTTCGTAAAGCAGAACTTGATGTCTTCCTTCACTTTCTTCACGTCCTCTCGCTGTCTGCCAGAAGTCTGTCATAGGCGAAGGTCCAAAATCATGAGTAACCATTTAATTATATCAAATGAATACTCATTATGACAGTTTAACAGGAACGTGACAGGAACGAAGACAGACCTTGAGTTTCTCGTCCAGGAACTCCTGACCTCCTTCACTTCCATAGGGGACCTCGTGGTGGTTCCTCCAGTCCCTCACGAGGAAGAGGAAGTTCTGGAAGGGTTTGTCGTCGCTGGTCTCGAGGCACAGGCGACCGTACCCAGTGAAATACTGGAATCAGGAATGTTTCTTCGGATTCATCGAGTGCATGGAACTCTGCCTTTTTAACGCATTCGTTTGTCGAAGCATTCCACCGGGATTTTTGGGGAATGACCTCTTTTCCCACAATATTCGCTTCCCTGCTCTTTGCCAAATCCGCCATTTTTCATCAATTTCTTTTGCGAATTTTCTATTCCCTTAACGAAGGCACGCCATAACCAACTGGATGATAAATGTTTGGCCTACAAAGGCTGTAACCCTGCACCAGAGTTTTGACAGATTAGCAAATTGGCAGAACCGGGCAATTGCAAAATTCAACCAAAACTACTCGATCAGTTTTGTCTTGGGAGGCACTGATTAACTTACTTTCTCTTGATACGTGTATTCCCGTTTCATGTCAGGATTCAAAACAGTGCCGACTATCCTGGAATGTACAACTTTGCGAATGTACCTTTCAGGACCTCAAGGAGCTTTTTTATCTAACTCCCCTCGCAAATGGTAGTGCTGTTGTCGATCTCCCGTCGTCGTCTTCCTTTCCTTGGGTACATATTACACCGAAATACGGAAACTAATCATGGAATTTTCACGAGGGTGCCATAAGGCCTGCTAAACCAATTGAAAATATAGAATTACAGCATCTCTTCTTGGATGGTAATAATTGTATCGTCTCGAGAAAGTGAAAATACCATGAACAATAGCTGAAAATCATATAAATGAAAATAAGAAAGCAATAAAGGTTCGCATTCAAGACATTTCCAAAACCACAAAAAAGGAAGAAGCCTCCGAAAAGGAAAAGAGACAGTAGGCTTAAAAATCCCTTTGTTACGAGATCAGCCATGCTCTAGCATACTCCCCTGTCCCCCTGAGAGGCGTCGAAGATGATCACGTCGTTACTAAGCAATGAAGGGAAGATCACTGATTGACTCAGACATGTGCAAGTTTTTGCTGAAAGACTCAATGAATATGCAGCAGAAAGCGATTTCATCTTTTCACCGATTTGCACTTAGTAATCTTTCTGATATCATTTATGACACATTCCGAGTGACGAAGAGCCTTCTCTGGGATGATCAAACTATATATCACCATTAGGATGTGTCTAATGCAACTCGTTATGAGATTTTCACGCGGACTGCTGTTACTTAGTTGCTAATCAGTTGTTTTTGGAATTTAAATATTTAAAAGTATTTCCTTGAGAAGGCCTCACGACGTTTTATTTAATTTCTCAAATCCTGGTTGGGCAAAGAAATCTTACGACCTCGTGGGCGCTTTAAACTACCTGGAGGTGAAGGAGATCGTCCATATGGATGTTGTCCTTGAGGTTGTAGATCTGAACGGAGCTGAGGAGGGTGCTGAGGGCGAAGACGGTGACGCTGTGAGCGAGGGACTCCTCGCAGTCGAACGTCCCTTCCGTGTCCATCAGGAGGACGCATGCCTACAACGGAGAATCAAGTTCAGTTAACGTCAAATGATTATCAACAAATCAAAGACAATGTCAACCCCAGTATTGATGGCAGCTTATGTACAGATCGTGCTATTTTCAAGTGTCAGGCATATTCTGAAAGCTCTATTAAACCATGCGACAGTTTCCAAGTATAGATAGTTTTCTATACTTGCTTGGAGGCAAAAGTTATGCCCAGTTCATCACTCGCTGATAATAAAAAAAAGCTAGCGTCGAAACTTTGTGCGATATCGGTGCCCTGAAACTTCATAAAAATGTCAAGGGTGCTGAGGGCGAAGAGGGTCATGCTGTGGGCGAGGGTCTCCTCACGGTCGAATGTCCCTTCCGTGCCCATCAAGAGGATCCATACCTGCAATTGGGATTCAATGGGAAGTCGACGCGGCGACCGTCAGCAGGTTTGATATAAAATTACCACAGTTTTCATATTGCCACAAAAATGGCCGCCAATATTACAATAAGCGGTGAATTTTAAGATTAACTTCATTCACACATTATTAAATGTACCTTATTAAATGTACCATAATTAAATGTACCTTAATGTTAAGTGTTTGTATCTGACACTGTGGCCTATCTAATGCAAAACATTAGTCTGACTGCATCTCTCCGTTAGCCCTCCTAAAAAAAAGGGAAATAATGATAGAAAACTAATTTTTATTCAATTTACCGAGGAATATGACCTCCCTTGGCCTTAAACACAACAGACACTCTTTCACGCATATGTACATGCAACTAAACATAACAGACACTTCCATGCCGTTCCGCTCCTCTTCAATGATTCTCGGCAAAATTAATCGATTTCGACCCCTTGCCTCGGCCTCTACCCACAATTGCTCATTAGAGTTAAGACGAGGGGACGGAGGGTATCAGTCTGCCCCTAAAATATTGCTTCTTTGAAACAAGCCTTGGCCCTAATGACAGAATGCTTGGGATCGTTGTCACGGTGAAGCAACGTTTTCTATTTTAGCCTGCACCTGTCAATTCACCAGCCGAAATGTTTACGAACCGTCAGAATTTCAGAAAATTCCTCATATTACACAAATAGCCTAAGTCTTGGACAGTAATGCAACACAGATTGTAATGGACCTGTCACCATGTTGCATAGTCAGCTTAATATGGTGGGAAACAAGTGTAGACAGGGCTTCTTCGAACAATTTTGACTTCTATCACACCCAGACATAGATCTTGCTTACAATAGACCAAATTACATGTTTTACAGTACTCAGATAGGAAAGTTTTGTAACTCCGTTGCAATTTGTAATAACTACATGTCCCTTCGGTGCCCGAGCTTGAGTTACGACTTTTTTCCGCGACCGTATGACTTGCACCTGCAAAGGCAAAGAGTCCTCTGCACAGTAATTACTGAAAAAGTGGCAGATGCAGAGGAATTGAGGAAGGTATGAGCCCTGACAGCAGTAATTGGCTGTGGATATTTACGACGACGTGATGTGGACGGAGTTGACTGTAGTCGGGACTAACCCGGTCGATCCTCCTTCGGGAGAGATGAACTGCGCCTGAAAAGGTGGGGCGAATGACGAAGGAAGGGATGCACACCGAATGGGAAAGGATTGACAAAGCGGAATAAATTACCAGGCTCGGCAAGAATTGAAAAAATTATGAAAATGCGAAGCATTGGGACAAGTTTGACTGCTACAGTAGGAGGCTTTCCATGTTATTCTTGATATGCTTTCTTACATTAGGAACGGATGTACACGGATCTAAAGTTAATATAATGGAACTTACCTCTTCCCCATTGGCGAGCCTCAATGTAAAAATTTCATCCCAGATGTGAATCCCCGTCGTTACCCTTTTGGAACTCATTTTCCATGCGAACCCTGTGATCGGAGTGTCTTCATCCTCCAGCCAATTTTCAGACCCCTGAAACAAATAGGTCAAAATAACAGGGCAACGGATGGGCAACGGAGGTAGGGGGAATGCTGGGTAGCAGGACTCACTTGAGCCCTGAGGTATCTTAGGAAGAGACTCAAGAGGAAGGACTTCCCCCTCCTCGCTCCCCCGGCTATGGACACCACCGCGACCGGCTTGTCCCTGCAGTGCGCCTGCAGCAGGAGCCGCTGCAGTCTATCCTCCTTCAGCAGGTACGAGTCCCTCTCCTCGTTTTCATTGTGCTCCACGACGCAGATGGCACTTCCCTCGGCCATGTCTGCAGGCAGAGGTTCTTAACGTAGGAACAGATGTCGATTTCAAAATCCTGAATTTTCCTAAAACATGGAACTATTAGGCTTTTGGGATAGTCTGTCGTTTCGATAGATCTTTGGTTTTTGATCGCATTCCACCAATCCAGTGAAATTCTTCTTCCCCTTCTCATTCTAAGAACTACATGAGGAATAAAGGATTGTAATCGCGGACACTCCATAGAACATTGCGGGTGGACCTTTACCTGAAATGTTCCAAGATTGCCTCCAAAGATGTACTATATCTTCCGCCTATACATGATACTGTATTGAGCATGGGCAGGAGTAATACCAGTACAGGCTTCGTCCTGTTGATGGGAACGTCTGGGTAAAGAGATAAAGTATAAGGTACGAAATTATGGAAAGAAATGTTTCAATATTGGAAGAATATTGGTCCGTTCGTGGCCAGTGAAGCCTATGATTTTCCGGGTAGTAATGCCAATATAGGTCCAGATTAGGTGCTACTAAAAATTACAGCAACATAAATCCTGAAACGTTTCTGCAATGTACATGTAATGAACAAGTAACTATTTGCAACGACAATGCAATGTTCTTTCGAAACATTCGACCAGCGTCTTGGACATTTACACACATAAGCAACATTGTTCTTCAACATTTCCTGAACTTTGCTAAATTATCTTGTGTTACTTGGGTTCTTCCCTCCGGAGCCCGCCTTAAAACACGCACTTTCGTCGTTGCAAGTCGAGACTTCCATTCGGTTGCATTTTTTAAATTCACTGGAAATTTTTTTAAAAAGGGCTGTGCCGATTATCTCGATATCGCGATATCGTTCGATGCGTGTCTAATTGGCGATATGTCTCCATATCGCGATATTTACATTTTGGAAATAATATTTTTTTTACTCTATTGTCGCGGGAGAGGGGACATAGAACACGTGCATTAACAATAACAATAACAGCATAGGACAATGTAAAGATTGTCGGCCTTGACAAAAACCGACAAGACGAGGGAGGGAGTTAGTGGATAATCCGATGACTGCAATCGCGCTATCTTTCCCTGGAAAATTTCCTTGAGGCGAAATGACGGATATGACCTCTCGGACTCGGTCTGCCCCCGAGTGAAACCACGGCCAATTTTTGTGGATGGAAAAGAACTGGGAACTCATCCCTCACGCTCGTGGAAAGTCTGTCATGCGGAATGCGTTTCGAATTTATTCTCGCAACGAATGCAATACCCATCCGGAACATGGAAGAGTAGCATAGAAGAGTCCTGAAAGGAAGAAAAATGTCAGTTTCTGGGAATATGGCCAATTTCTCGCATCTTGCGAGAGATTGGTCATACACGACCTGGCTCGCAAGCACCTGCGACTTCACGCAACTTTCGTCCCGCGTGAGCGACTCTTTCCGAGATACGGATTTTCCGCAAGCGGACATCGTGCACGCTTTGCGACGGAGATCGTCGATCCTCTCTCCAAGCTTTGAACAACGAACTACCATGATGTCATGCATTCAAGATCAGTTGGAATCATTGCCAAAATAAAGAGGTTTCGTCCTGAAATAGATGCGCCATTAATACACCCCTTCCCCGGTTGAACCCCGGTGATATCGCGATATCGAACGATATATGGTTCGGCGATATCGATACTTTAACAGTCCATATCGCCCAGCCCTACCTAGAAATGACTCTGTGTACCAAGCCAGAAAGAATTCAAGGTTAAGCCGACCTTACTGCTTTCAGCACTTTCACATCACTGTTCGAAAAAAAAGGGAATTTCTCGCGCGGAAGTACAATGAAATGGATTCCCGAAAGGATGATAGCCTTTCCCCCCTTAATCGCGTCCCACGATGAAACCGGTGCCGATTGATAGAGCTCCTCGAGTAGCGCCTCAGGGTCACCTCCGATCTCGATGTGACTGATGACATTTATACACTACTGAAGGTGTTCTATCGACCGGGACCGGTTTCGTCGTGGGACGCGATTAGGCAAAATTCCATAGGACCCTTAGCCATCCTCCTATATCTCGGAATATAAGTTTTCCATATCTCGGCACTCGTCTCGTCGTCTCGTGGGTGCCCAGATAACTGTAGCATGGAAATATTTGCACCGACCTTGAAGCCTGTGAATGACACTTACGGGCTTATACTAGGTTGTAACGAAAGTTTTTGTGCATGAATACAAAATTTATTTCAGCATCTTTTTCGAAATAATTTTTTTGTTTATATACGTATCGTTTTGAAGTGCGTTTTATGCCGCGTATAAATATATGTTCAGAATGTGTGACTAAAAAATCGTGCATCGCGGACTGTTGCGTTGTTTGTATGCACAAAAACTTTCCTTACAAACTAGTAGTGATTTCAGCGGAAGGCTTCATACCGCTTAAAGGATCTGACGATCGTATGTTATAATTTTTCCGAAAAAGAGGCATGCAAATAAATTATATCTAACCTGTAATGACCTATGGCGCTTGAAGTGCTCATCAGCTTGCGCTGCACGCGAGACGGAGTCGATGGTGAGGGGAATCCCGGTTATCTCGGCGGCTCGTATCTCATTTCAGTCCAGCCTTTTCCTATCGGCCTTTTTCTCTCGCATGCACCGTAGCCTCATGATGATCGTTGTGGGGGTGAGAGCGAGAGCATTCTCGCGTTTCTCAAAGGATTCATGATGGGAGTCAAGGGTTGCGATCTTCAAGGAAGATGCCAGGCCCGCTCCAGCGGCACACAGATCTTTAAACCAGCTTAGATAACTTCCCTAAGTTGACCTTCACGCCTCGGTAACTCCAACATCGTGCCGTCATCGTGCCGTTAACGGACCCCTCGTTACCGAGGCGGCCCCTCATTCTCGGGATCTTCATGGACCTCCTATTATTCATCAGAAGGAGCCGAACAGCGCATGCTCTGCCTGAATGAGAGGGCAGGATCGTCTTCTATCGGTGACCAATTCCTCCAACAGATAGCGCCATAGGAGAGTGTCGTTTGAGATATCAGACAAGCCGACTGGTATCTTCTCCTGACATGAATCAGAAATCCACTTTCCGATCCTTCGAAAGCCGTATTTTCACATCTTACCCCCTTCGTGAGATTAGACATGGTCCAGCCCAGCCAAATTCTTACCGGCACCAAAGGGACCGATGACTTCTAGGGATTCGCAGTTTCTTCATCTCAGTCCCATGCAGAGTTACGCGGTCGTTCGTGCCGCCGGAATCGGGGCCGGCCAGTTCCGGTTTCATCCAATCTTTTCGGGCAATATTTGCCTGTGAAGTCAAAAGGTGGTGACAAGAATGCCGTGTTTCGAGACTCGGTTTTAACGCATTTTCCCTTTTGTGACCATGATAAGATAGAGTTTGCGCTCAAGAGATAGCAAAGTCCATCGATAATGAAATCTATCTATAGAGGCTTCTAGATGCTTTCCTGTCCCTT
>CAJPEV010003968.1:0-26066 GCA_905338385.1 Darwinula stevensoni
AGCACGCTCGCCACCACGCCTGGATCTCTCCCGTTTTTACTTTTAGCTGTTGAATCTATTTTCTTTATGACAGAGGGCGGCCTTGAATAAGAAGCAAAGACAAGAAGATCCTATCATTTACTTGGTTAGTAGATTTGGGGCTGATTACGTTTTAGGTCCACTTGTATCTGAAGAAGTTTAATTTACGCCCTAGCAATTTACGTTTCTCAATCTTTAGGTTCGTTTAATTTACTTAATGCTGAGATTACTGGATTTACATCCTGTCGGAAATTGTTTAAAGGATAGATGCCCAATAGGTAGAATAGGTGTCTCCAGGTGCCAGCTGGCCGGAAGGGCCTTATCAGGCGCCCTGGTGAGAAGAGGTGATGCAGGGGGTTATTTGGCAAGTCATTAGAGAGGAGTTTTTAGGAGAGAGGCAATGGATTGGCCGCTAAAGTGAGAGTGAGAGGGTCTGGATTTTTTTTTTCATGCTCGGAAAGCGCAATGGAAAAAGGAAAGAGAGTGGAAGGAGCGAGCGGAGGAAAAGAGAGAGTGTGATGGAAGATATGATGGAAGGAAGTGAGATGTGGCTTTGGGCGTTAGTGCGCTCAGAATATTCCTCCGCGGCAGAAAAAAAGCACTGCGGGAAGGAATAGTAGGAGAAAGGGAGAAGGGGAGTGGAGCGAAAGTTGAGTTAGACAGAAATGAATATTGGTTTTCACCCTCATCGATTCAGGTGCCCCAGAAAAAAAGCACTGATGGCACAAGAATGAAGAGAGCGTGATGGTTCCTGGGTCAGGAGAGGATTAGTTAGTGGTTTTACCTATACGTTCCAAAATTTTTTATGAGGATACGTTTTACAGTGTTTGAAGCGCCCTATAGTGAATTTCTTATTTAATCTTTCAGGAATTTCTTTTATGTCCCCTGGCCTTTTTGCGTCATTATAGTAATTGAAAGCTAGCTCGGATGGGTGCTGAGAGAGTGGGGTGAGTCCGCTGATTCTATAAATATAGGAATTAGGGAAGAAAGACGGGAGGCGGAACGCGTATTTGATAGCAGCTCGTTCGATGACTTCTAGCTGATTGAGGACTGCCTCAGGACAGTTGGCCCAAGCTGCGAACGCGTACGTTAGGACCGGGCGGAGGTACGTTACATATAATTTTAATATTACATGAGGTTCACATTTATTAGTCCCGGCCAGAATCTTTAAGCAATTAAGTTTTCTGGATGCTTTCGAGCATATTACCTTAACATGATTATTCCATCTAAGGTAACTATCGAAATTTACTCCAAGGAATCTGGTAAAGCGTGAGCGTGGAATGAGCACGTCGTCCATGTGGACGTTTACTGTATGGGGTTTTCTGTCGCGGGCGAACAAGAGGAGGGAGGATTTGGAGGGATTCATGCTAATGCGCCAGTTAAGACAGTATTTGGACAAAGCGTTAAGCGCCGCCTGGGCCCGCGACTCGAGGGCGGTGACCTCTCTGCCTGAGAGCCAGAGGGCGGTGTCGTCCGCGTATTGGCTTGTACGAATATTAAGCTTACGTGGGATTGAGCTAGAAAGATCATTAACGTAGAGAATGAAAAGAAGGGGTGCAATTACGAAGCCCTGCGGAACTCCCGCGGTGGGGGAGCGGATCTCGGAAAATGAGTTCCCGACCCTCACCCTGAAAGATCTCTCAGTCAGATAGGAGGCTGTCCATCTTAGAAGCTGCAGGGGAATTTTAAAATGAGAGAAAAGTTTATAGATTAGCCCTGCATGCAAAACCTTATCAAAGGCTTTAGTGACATCGAAAAAGAGAGCAAGAAGGTGCTTTTTACCATGGACAGCCACCAGTGCGTCATGGTGGAGCCGAACGAGCTGATCAGTAGTGCAGAGATTTCTACGAAAGCCTGTCTGTGAGGGAGAGAGCATGTTATTCAGTTCTAAGTAGTCATGGAGACGAGAAGTAAGAATTCTTTCTAAGAGTTTTTGAAGGGAGCTGATGAGGCTAATGGGGCGATAGGAAGAGGGGTCTGACAGGTCTTTATCTGGCTTCGGGATAGTGAAGGAGAGAGCATGTTATTCAGTTCTAGATAGTCATGGAGACGAGAAGTAAGAATTCTTTCTAAGAGTTTTTGAAGGGAGCTGAGGAGGCTAATGGGGCGATAGGAAGAGGGGTCTGACAGGTCCTTATCTGGCTTCGGGATCATTGTAATTATAGCGGACTTTCACCCAAGAGGGACATGGCCGAGGCGGAGACAGGCGTTATAGACCAGGTAGAGAGAGTGAAGGGCACGCTCAGGGAGGTGCTTAATACTATTTACGAAAATATTATCAGGGCCAGGGGCTTTATTAGGAGAGACTTTGATCGCGGCCTCGATCTCTTCCGGCGATATTTCACTTATCAGATTTTCTTGGGCAAGAGAGAGCTGCTCAGGCATAGGAATGAGGTTAGAGATGGAAAAGTTTACTATTTTATTTTCGAGAACTCAGAATTCTAACTTGACCCTCTTCAACCTGTTCATAGGTTGGGCTCTCCATGATTTCTTTTTTCATGATCATCCCATATAATTTTTTACAAATGAAACAAAAGTTGTTGCTTGCTTTATCAATTACTGTGATGACTAAATTCTCTTGAAGTTTCAAAAGTGCAGCATCGAGTTCCGTTTTACTGATTTTTTTTTTACTGACAAAATTATTCTCAGAGCTCTTTGGGATAAATTGGCGTAGTAGAAACCTAACGCGCCCAGAGATGTGAATCTTCCATTCAAAAAAAGGCTTTTGGAGGAATTCAGGCTTTAAAAGATGCACTTTTAATGAACTTGTCTAAAGCCGCCCAGTGACGATCCAGTGGCAGTGGCAGGTTTTGCACTTTTGCTTAATCCTGTCACAGAGCCTGTCCGGGATGCCGTTCAGTAGAAGGGAAGGTCCTTTGAAGCAGGTGCCTACTGAGCTCGCAATGAATCTAAATTTAATGGGGTTCTCATGGAATTTGGGGTTAGCAAACAAGGGTAGTTTCATGTTTTTCTCGTCCACTTCCATGTTAAATCTGCTATTAATTCTCATGAGAGAGCTTAAGATTCTAGTTTGCCTCTCTCCAACCTGTTCATATGTAGGGCTTTCGTTAATCTCTTTCTCCATGACCAGACCATATAACTTCTTGCAGATGAAACAGAGGTTGTTACTTGTTTTGTCGATAACCGTGATTACTAATTTATATTGAAGCATGTTCAGGGTGTCTTTAAGTTCTAATTTGCTGATATCGAATGAATTTTCGGAACCTTTGGAGTGAAATTGCGGAGCAAGAGCTGACACGTCCAGTAATGTAAATTTTCCATTCTAGAAAGGACTTCGGAGGAATTCCCGCCTTCCAAGCCGCCCTTTTTACGAATTTATCTAAAGCGATTAGGAACTTCTAAAAAAAATTCATCCTTATTTAACTTCTTGTTCATCCTGTATTTGCTACCTTTTCAAAAGAGGTTTTTAAGTTTGGCGTTTGCAACTATGTCCAAATCTCCAGTGATAACATGTCCATGACGCCTATCTATGAATTTCCTATATTTGCCCTCGTTACATGCACAGGGTAGGCTTTCAAGAGTTGTCAAGTCGAGGTTTTGAATGAATTGTCGATAGTTGCACACGATCCTGCCAAAAGGTTTCTGCTGGCTGTAGGAAATCTTAGGATATGCATTTTTGACGGGAAATTTATCTCTGGCAACTGAACTACCTAGAACGGCACTCCGTTTGAAGGAATTTAGACATTTGCTTTAAAACGGAATAATGATGAAGGATTTTGCACGAGCTTTTTTTTTCTCTAGAGAATTAATTTTCAGCTTGTATTTGCAGAAGTCAATGACAAAGTCCCAGAAGTGCCTGTTGTCCTCTTCGATGTTAATAACATTGAGTAGAAATTTCAATTTTGCTTTGCATAGGAAATTAATTTCGGTCTTTATTTTTATTCATGGCATTCTTCTCTGATAAAGAGTAATTTTCCCATTTCTTCAGCAGCGAATGGAAGCTCACAAACTTCTTGTAAGGGTTAGTGTTTACTGAGGTCCTTCTAGGTCTTCTTTGCGAAGCTCTCTGCCCAAACCTCGAATTCTGCAGAAGATTATAAATGCAATGTTGGCTAAGGTTCATGGACATGTTCATGCCTTGATACCTATCATTAAGGTCGTAAGGATAAAGTGTCCTGTGGAAAATTATAAAATTAGCTTCGCCAGACCGTCTCTCAGCTTCATCTACGACTATCCTAAGGATTTCAACTCGAATATCATCAAAACTGTGTTTTTGAAAATGCCGAATTTCGATATCATGGGTTCTGTTCAGTTTAATGTACGATCTATGATTATTCATCCTCATGTTCAGCGCCTTGCTGGTTTGGCCAACGTAGGCGATCCCACAGGAATTGCAGGTGATCTTGTAAACTAAATGGCTATTCTTGCAGAAGGGTTTACTTAGACTCAGATTCCTTCCTTCGACCATGTAGGGACAGGCACGACAACGTAAATTATTGCATTTGAAGGCCGATGGTTGAAGTTCCACTAAGAGCGGCCAACCCTTAGAGTACTGTTCAAAACTCGACTGCACCTACAAAAAGAAAATAAACTTAATGGAACACAGAGTTGAAATTGTGAGACATGCAGAGGAGAGTTAGGAGAAACAAACATGCTGCCTGATCGGCTCAAAAGCCGCCCATTCCTCTCCCCCAGAGACCGCACCAAGTAATTTCTGTAGCCAGATATATACCTTGAGCTGCTGATTGCAAAGTAAGAACTTTGACCTTTGACCTTTGATCGTACAGGTATGGACTGAGCTGGCTATGAATCTGAATTGCGTAGGTGTTTTATGGAATTTAGGGTTTGCAAACAAAAACGGGACTCTAGAACATTCTGAGTCGAAGGGAATATCAAATTCTGAGCAAGCATTGATGACTTTGTTTACAGCAACTGGTATAGTTAGAGAGGTTGCTTCGAATGTCGGACTGTTCACAGTTTCCTCTTTCCTCTTTCATAACCAGCTCAGTCCATATCTGTGTCCAGAACATGTCGCTTTTCAAATATAAGTTCTTGGATGCCCTCTTAAAAGAGGTCCATCGTAGCTGTAAATTCTCCCACGAATCTTGGATTATTGCCAACAATAAAGCTGTGCTTAATGCTATAAGCAAAATCAATATAGCCGAAGAAGCGCAGACAATACATTCTTGGGACTTCACCACCCTTTACACGAAAATCCCCTTGGACCTTCTGCACAAAACGCTGGTAGATATGTTTCATAAATTTTTGGCTATGGGCTGTAGTTACAAAGAATACTACATTGGTGTAGAATTCTTTTCAAATATCCTTCAAGCAAGCCTACAGAGTAACTTTATTCTCATGAGAAATAAGGTGTTTCGGCAAGTTGTTGGAATCCCCATGGGGAGTAGTTACTCAACTAATATGGCCAATCTTTTTCTTTTCTTTTATGAACGTAATTTCCTTTAAAAAAAAAACCTCTTCCTTTTCCTTTAAAAAAAAAAACAGGCATATACCTTTACCTTTAGATATATTGATGATCTATTGGCACTCAATAACAACTCCATTGAGTGTGATATCACTTCCATTTATCCAGATTGCATGGAGGTGCAGGAAATTTCTTCGCCCCCATTCAAATCTGCTCATTACTTGGATCTCAACCTTAATAATACAGATTCTAAATTTTCCATTAAAATCTATGACAAAAGAAGAGATTTTTCCTTCGAAATTTCCATCATGCCAATGCATAGGTCTAATATCCCCAAACATATAATCCATAATGTCATCAAATCACAATTAAATAGATACTTGCAGATCTGCAGTCACAAGGATTACTTTGTATTCAACTGCGGTATTTTACATGATAAATAGATAAATAATGGATATGCAGATTGGTTTTTAAAGAAACAATTTGGCCTTTTTAAAAAAACGCATTACCTCATTATTTTGCAGAAGTTTGGTGTTTCCTTCGCTAACGAACCTTTCGTTTTCCGGTAGTCGGTCTGTTGAATGGCTTGCTTCCACTGTGGGATTAGGGCTAGCCTCTGTCATAGGCCTGGGCTAGTCCCTGGCCTAGGACAGATTCCAGGGAGTGGGCATAGGCCGTTCGCCTTCTATGGTCGACTGTGCGTCTTCTCCCTCACTGCATTCTCCTTCCCTTTATTATTTTTTTCTGTCGATCAGGGGACAGTTAGAACAGTTAGTTTTGGTCTACGTACACAGGCTCGGATTGCAACGCATGATTCAATTTACCCAGTGAATTCTCCCAGTTTTTGTGAAATTTTCCTTTTCTCTACTCTTTTCTTATCGAGCCATGGATAGTGGATAGATCTTTCGGGCACGGATCCCACTGGAGCTTAATTTCTTCATAGCTGTCAGCTAGAGGTTGTCTGCTCTCCTGAGCATCGTTAATTCCTTTTTCACAGGACACATTGCACTGGCTGCCTTCTTGCAGCATGAGAGTAAGCTTTCTCTAGCTAATAGGGTGTGAATTTGTGGTGATTTTGAGAGTGACATATGCTGTGGTTTCGTTCAATCAACAGCCTTTCAGTTATACTCTTTCATTTTCTTCTAGCTTATTTTGGCTATAGTGGGATTACCGAAAAAGATCTTTCTACACTGAAGGTTTGAGCAGGACCGTGCCCCTGATGAGGATCCTGCTATTCTTTCAGATCCTAAAGGCTCCTTCCCTTTCTTCTCTTTTAAAAGTCCATTATCTTACTTTTTGGAGTCGGTTGTCTTGATTAGCCAGCTTTGGAATCTCATTACTTTTCTCCTATATATATTTTTTTCATGCGTATTTCTGTAAATAATCTGAAAAAATAGATCGGCTTGACTTTTTGGCATCCAAAGTCTCAGATTGGCCCGGAATTTATTATTAATAATAAGTTGGATTAGCGTTGCAACCGTTGCGAACGTTGCAAACGTTGCGAATCTGTACTCATAGCGCATTGGGTAGAACCCCCCCCCCCTCGCCCCCGCCCATTGCACCCGGAAAAAACCGACAGAGTAATGTTTCGGAGGGAGAAGCATCGACCGCGAGTGCACCAAGCATATTCGTCTCTGAGGCAACCAGCTTACTTACAAGTGGGGCACGGGCATGGTTTGTCGTGTCGGTCGGTTTGCAGTGGAGTTGCTGATATATTCATTATTGTGACTTACTCCTGTGTCGAGATGAAGGCTGCTGAACTCTCCGAACCCTAGATATCCATGGGTGCAAAAATCATGTAAGCTCAGCCTCCCACCCTCCAAAAGTCAAGGAAGCAATTCTTATTAAACAATAGAAGACATTATGCACTCTGAACGCTACTTCATTCATGCCTAAACTTTGTTTTCTTGCCTACGGCAACGACACTCCTCGCAAACACATCTTTGTTTTAATACAGTAGAAGGGTCTCTTACGTCTATATTCCAATTCCCTTCTTCAATTGCAGAGCAGCTGACATGTTTGTCACGGTCATTGTTCAGAAGAACGGCATTCACATTTTCAGGAATGACGAGATATGCGAAATGCGACAGTTAAGTTGCAGAGGTCATTCAATTGGTCGTGACCTGAATGATGTTGAGCATTGTATCTGAGGTTATGTAAAGGAGGATTTTGAACGGGATTACGACGCATGGGACAATTGAAGGCACGCACCGAAGGGATAATATTAAATAGATATCGTACCTATGGAAATGTTTCATTGCGCATTCAACAATTTCATGTCAATTTGCTGTCAAAAGTGACACGGTGTACGGGGTGAACAGTTTCAAAGCAGTTAGAAATTATTTCAACGATATTCAATAGTAACGTTATTGCTGCAAGTAAAGAGTAGTCTGATAAGTGTGGTGAAGCCTATTTGACGTTTCTATCAGTTTTAGTTCTGAAGTAATGATCAATATAATTTTGGGAATATATTTAGATACACCATGTACATTCGGCACTCGACATCTAATGCTAATTAGCTTTGTTGCATATATGATAATACGCATGCGCCTTTTATTTCTCCTATCCAGTCAACGTTGATCATCCTAGGATATAATGTTTTTCCCATGTTACAATATATTTTTAAATGGGTGCTCGTGGACAGGAAAAAAGGGTACACGTCATCTACCACAGTGGGTTTCCGGAAGAGTCGGACACTGCTTTGATAGTAAGTGCTTTTCCTTCCAAAAATGGCGCTCTGTGAATGCATTACGGACTCAACTTGTTCTCTGTACTTTTGTAGGATTGAAGGAAGATGGGAAAGCGTTGGTTCTCCAGATTGTTTGGCTGCTGCTGCAAAGGAGGGGAAGACGAACACCAGTCAAGAGACGCAAGGCCCAAGAAGGAGAAATTCTGGTTACTCCGGTTGTTTACTCGTGAAAGAGTAGAAGACAGCCAAACGGCTGTAATCGACGACCCTGATATTGGCAAATACGGCTCTCAGGTAAAACACCCCATCATAAGATGTTTCAACTTCACATGGGAGGAGCACCTGAATGGGTCTGAATCATCACATGTCAAAACGGAAAGTGTTATGATCGAGATTCTAGGGAGCATTTAAGGAAGTCTACCCCTCGAGATCCTCCCTGATTTTGGTAAATCATAATTCCAGCCTTTAACGTTCTTTGAATTCGACTCCTGGAAAAACCCTTCCCCTCTCTCCCCCGAGAGCTCTTCATGACAAAAATCAAGACCCTGTTATTACGGAAGTCATCGGTCATATGAACCTAATCCTATTACCAAATGTACTCACCATGGTAAGAAAAATCACAATATGTAATGCGTATTCATGTGAACAGGATTTTGAATATTTTGCAGAATTCAAGACTCATCATGGAGTAAAAAAAAGTTATTTTCCCCCCAAATTTCCCAGTGCAACACTTGAAATCACATCAACATAAATATTTATTGGCAAGGTACCTACAATATATTCAAGTGATTCTCAATGCTCAATGCTCATGCTCAATCTCATTAGTTTTTTAAATTGTGAGGATTTACATTTTTTTGCAAACTCGATCTGGTACTCCATCACGTTTGATGCCAATCCTAAAAATACATACTTTTGGAAAGCTGAGAATGCGTGCTCAAATGCCTCGTATTTTATAATCCCTTCACCTACGCCTTCCTCATTTAAAAATGGCCAAGAATTAATGTTCTCCTGGGTAGCCCAGAAAAAGTCATTGTTGACGTAAGGCCATATTAGATGCTGCTAATGCATTTATAAAGCAATTCCCACGGATTGCCTTGCGATTTTCGGACTATTCCACTTCAACTAATGCTTCAATTGCATTGACACTTCAACGAGGCGAGCACACCCATTCATTCGTCGACAGGAGAAAATTAATTTCGCGCATGAATAATAGATTCTTGGTGATTTCTTACCAGATCTTAACGTGATCAGTTCCATTGAATTAATTTAGCATGGAATGGGTCTGTGCGAGAGTAAGCTTACCAGATTACGAACTTCTTCACTCCTGTCGCTTTCTTTTGAGTCTCTACAACGCTATCGGAATCAAGAAGAACGTGTTTGATAGTGCAAATAACTTGAGGGGTGTTCTACTTCCCCTTAGCGACCCTATGGCCTGAAAAAACCGTATGATGCCTGGCAGCTTACCCACCCAATCAGTTCACCTACGTCTTCATCGACCCGTCTGAATGAACTTCCAAGTAGACCCGACACTTCTATAGGTCATGTATTGCAGACTACATTCACCATCCACTCTCATCCAATTCGACCACTTATGTAGTGCCTGCATTGCGAATAAATGTCATTACATGAATATGATATATCCTATAAAGGTCTTGTGTTTCACTGATAATTTCTGTCGGAATGAACCGAATCTCAATGAGACACAAAGACTCGCTATAATTATTCACACAATATTTGTGATGTATTCTTCTAAATGGCAAACCATAATGTTTAAGTTTACCCTTCGACTACTTTGGATGGACATGGTTCCCCTACTCTTGTAGCACCAGCTTTAATTGATTCAGATCACTCGATTGCGTTTATAGACACTTTCAGCAGCACACATTGTATTACATCGATTAGAGTCATACCTGTACGGGAGCCATCACCGTTTTTTAAAAGTAATCATTGCTACATAATCTGCTTGAGAATTTTTGTGCGCCATTCTTTGTGATTCAGAAGAATCACATTGAACCACCCAAGTTTGGCCACCAAGGAGAGGCTGACATGTGTGCCACAATGAATTTTTCCCTCTTTTCTGGGGCGTGCATGTATAGGAAATTTACATGTGTTATGGATATTAATGGTCCAACTGTAGACTCCCCCTTTAGGGGAAAACAACGAAACTCGAGCTATATTTTTGTTCAATTATCACATCCAAGCATTAATCAGACATTAAATGGGCCAAGCCTGAGGTGAACCATGTTTTTTCCCTCAATTCGGAAATTACCTTTCTGGTGGGGTAGGGATAAATCGTCAGCGACGGGAAACGGGTTTATTCGTCCCTCCTAACACGCAACACGTCGTAATCCATAGTTGTTGCCACTTGATTCGAACGCGCTGAGTCGAATGATGCGCTCCATGAATTGAACGTGGAACTTTTCCCTCTAATCTCGAAATCTTAACAGTGGGCCTTAGACTATGAGGTGATTTTCCCCCATCGGTTCCCATTCGATATCTGGAAGTGCTCTGATTTGGTACACGTATTTCCTCTCACAATCGAAGGAAAAGAGGACCCTAACAACTTCGACACAACATGGAAACTGCTGCGAGATGAGTTCAATGAAGAGAGGGCTCATCGAACATGCATCTAATACTTCCAGTCTAGGTGCTTCAGTCAACTTTCACATATCCTAAGCGTTCGATTTTCGTCATTTTCCCCATCCCCAAGTTCGTTGTAGTTGCACATTTTGAATTACGTGCATTTTTTTCCTTAGCAAGAATGTTGAGTTTCTAATTCCCCCCCAAAAATTCCAAACCATGCATAAGAAAACACTGGATATGATGGTTATATTCAAGAAATATGCAAGCCATTGATTGTTGGTCAGTGTAAAAAATGAGTTGATATTTGCTTAAATACATCCCTGAAGACTTTTGATGTTAACTTTGGCATAGTCCATTATATACAGGGTGAGGAAAAATACACAAAGTGGTCATATTCAGTGAGTTCTTTCTGTAGGCTGCGGATTCTGATTAATTTTTTAAATTAGATTCGGTCATATGATTCACGTTTGTGTGTAGATTTTCATACTTTTGGCTCTATAATTCTAACAGCAGTAAATATTTTTTTATGACTAATGACAATATGTGTTGCCGAAAGTATTGATATGAATTTGAGGTCAGCATTCATGATCACCCTTTCTTAACATGATCACCGGCCACAGTAGGCTAAGTCAGTTTATGAGCTAGGCCAGGCTACGGCCAACCCTCTAACAATCAATGCTTAAAAAAACAGCCAATTCGCACATTGTGGCAGGGGTTTCAATTTTTCAAAATGTTAAAATATTATGTCCTTGCGTTTAATGTGAATTTGCTTGGTCAAAATCCATAATATAAGTGAGGAAAACTTTCTTCTTAAGGAAAACTTGTCACTTGAAAAAAGGATATCGACAAGGAAGATGATGAGTGAATTTCCCGGAAAAATTAGGTCAAGGAGTGTACTCGAATATGTCATCCGAAAAATTGGCTAATCTGGTGGCAAATTCCAGATTCAAATTTAAAAATATATGTATACAATCTTTCTTAGACCTAAGATTAACTGCATGCAATTCTCATAGTTTTTAGAATTTTGATTTTAAACTCGTGACACAAACCCAAATTACGTTGCTCTAAATGCATGCCAAACATCGTCATAATCGGCAGCCTAGAATGAAATGGACAACTAGCAAACATAAGAGCTTTTATTGCTCACCCTCTACATGTATTTCGAAGCAGAATGGCTACGGCAGCTGTTCCCAATGCAACCCTTTGTTGGTCCCGTAGGGAAAACCTGTCATCAGAGACATAACAACGACGCAGGAAGATGAAAAAGCAAGGGACAAAAGGAGCGAACCGCTTCATGTTGAGGAGTTGGAGGTTCGTGAATACGTATCTCAGGTTGAAAAAGATTATTAGGAATAGTGCAAAACATCCAAACAGAGAGTTTCAATAGTGCCGATATTAACAGTCTGTTTCTTCATGTTTACAGGGTGGATCTCCCAGCAAGAAGACAATTAAAACTTCGGAAACTCAAGGAATATGGGGCGGAAGAAGCATGCCTCTTCTGCTCGAAGATATTAATATAGAAAACCACGGCTCACAGGTTCACTTTCCTTGCTTAGTTCTTTCAAATTTATGCTAAAATATGAATTTACAATACTGGTAATGATGTTGATATCACCGCATGATTTTGAATCGTACACTACTCAGGCTCATGCTGAGAAGATTTTGTCTTTCTAAGAGACCCATGCCTTATGCAAGGAGCGCTTTATAAAGGGTCCCATGCATATCGACTAATGCAGACAATGAAGAAAATAAAACAAATAAATTCAAAAACATCGGCGAAGATGGCGTGAATGGGACATGCTGGAAAAACAAACAAATAATAATGCAAAATAAGGGTCTGTCCACGTGAAGTGGTCCTTGGATTTTAGCTGGAAATTTTCCTAAATATGCAAATATTACTTTCTCTACAGAAGTTCATCTATTTTCCAAAAAGACATGAACGAAACAGAATATTACATTGAAAAATGAAATAATTAGTCGTGATGATTATATATTTTCATATCACACTTATGATACTGAACAATTTGATGGGAATGCAAATGTGAAGAGACTGAATTGGACTACTGGAACAGAGGCCAGCATGGGCTTTCTATGCATACGGATAATTTCAAATCACCTCAAGCGTGAAGAGTAGATTTCAATTGTTCACATTTTATGATATATTTAAAATAAAATTAAATGATGTTTATAGAGATCTTGTTTCAAAATACATTTTCTGAACATGTCACATCCGACACCATCACATAATATTTTTCATTTTTGTTCGAGTGTGGTAATCTTACTTACACTAATTCCAGGCTTTCATTCAATCTCCAGAATGAACATGAAACTAAATTACTAGGATCCGCTCGATGACAGAAATGTGAACACCCTGTTTTCACCCCGAGGGTGAAAACAGCGGGATCACACCTGTATGGCATAGGAGCGCTTACTCTTGGATAGGAAAGACGTCGTCGGCGGCGTCGTTACCATCCCATTTCTCTATCTCCAATTTCTCGAGTGGGCCTCAAGTTCCAGGCCTGCCTTAGCTGAGATTGCTGGGCCAACGAAGGTGATAACGTTACGCCGCCCTTGCATCATCACTGTCGACCTATTTTACACCCGGTGTGGGGCATGAAGTCAAATGAACTTCAGTTCGTTTGACGAAGTGAACGTTGAAATAAGCTAAAGAAGACGAAGGGCGACCAAGAGGTACATAGTAGAAGTGTCGGCGGGTCTTGGCAGGACATGCTTCCGTATTTAGTCGGGTTGCTCCAATATTCCCGCGGTAACTGCTCCTTTTCTCCGCCAATGTGCACCTCGGGCCCGCATTAAGCTCTATGAGTCACTTAGCACGTGAATCGCGACATTTTGCTGACCAATTCTCAATTGCTGTTTTCTGCCATTAGCCTTTAACTGAAGCATTGGACCCATATTCATGATAAAAAGAAGTCCTGAAACGACTCCATAGGGCTTACTGTTTCCTCTGAGAAATTACTGTGCCTGCAGTGTCGGGACTCTTTTCCTAAGAGTTCGTATATAGAAGAAAGTTGGGTTGAAAAATGTGGGAAATCCAATAGGAGTGACTGGTAAATGAGGCCATGAGCACTTAAAGTATGTCTTTCAATAGCAGCACGCATGCCAATACTGTTCCTTTGGGTGCGCCATCTCGAGTTATTTCTTGGCTCAGTGGCCATAGTAATGAGTACACGCAGCGTGGCATGAGGCCATTAACGTTCGGTAACGTGCGCGGCGGGTTGCGATGTGAGCTGCGTGAGGCTGCCAATAAAAGCCCACATACCACATTGTCCAACGAGACGACGATGTAAAATAACGCCTTGATCTTTAGATTACCCTTCGTCTTCGATCGGCGTCGGCTCCCCGTCCTTCGCAATGACGATTAAAGGAAGCGCAGGGGAAGACCGAGGAATTAGGAGTGATTTTGCCGCGTCCTGTCTTCTCACATGACCAGGCATTGGGCAGGGGGCAGGAATGCAGGGACTTCCTCCCATGGCCATGAGTGCATTTATAGCCTTTAAATACTTTCGTGCTTTTGCACGCGCTACCTACAAGTATGTATAAAGCCTTCAGCTCTCATTGACCCGTGATTATCTTCGACACCCGATCAATGAATGGAGCGAAGGAGGCGATTGCGAATGGAGCTGAAGAAAAGGATATCACCCCTATTTCATCACGGACGCTTAAAATCTCAGGATTTCTGCCAACAGGGGAGAGGCTTACGGTGAGTGATGCCACCGTTCCCTTGCGATTATAGTGGAAAGTATCGTCTCTTCGTTCTTTCAAGAGATGGCAAGACGAGAGCGAATCTCCGATTTTCCGTGAAAGTTGCATCCCCTCCCTTTCTTGTGGCCGATTTGGAAATTTAATTTTGAAAAGGTACATCCTCGGATGATTAGGAAGAGTTCTGTCGTAACTCCAAGTTCATATCTCTAAGCATTTGGCCTGTAGAGCTGTCACACACACACAAGCACACAATTGCCGCTCGGCCTAGCTGGCTGCCAGGTTCGCGCACGCTATATGTTTAACCTTTGGACCTCGGTTGCGAAGCAACCTCCTGTTTGAAAAAGGAAGGAGACCAAAGAGCAAAGGGAAAGTGGGTAGCGGTATTCATATTTTTATTTGGAACTGGCTTCAATTCGGAATGGGAGCCGATTCTCTGCTGATCCATGCGAATCTTCAGAAAATTCTGAATGGCCTAGACCTCGAGTTATTGTGTTGTTTTCGAAACGATTCGGAAAATTGGCTTGGACTGACATTGGATCAGATTCGGCACGAACTCCTCGAAGATGCTCCACAAACAGATGACCCGTCTTCCAGTTGCCCGAGGCAAAATTTTGAACTACAGGTTGTGTATGAGATGGTGAAGAGAACAGTTTTCCTGCAGCAGCTAATATATAGGGTATTCAGAAAAATTATAGGAAATTAAGTATTGTTGATTTATTTCGTCCAAAATTTTAAGTCAGCTGGGTATTCAACATTTGGCAACAATGTAAAAATGAAGCACAGGATAATTTCGTGACTGCTAATTAGTTGGCAGTGTTTTACATAATATTAAGAACATTCCGAATTATTTCACTTACTCCCACACGATTTATTTTATCCACTGTTGATCCAATGTTTACTGAGTACTTTCTGGACCACCTGTATTTACCGATAATGGGATTTCTTGTGGGGTCTCTTGTGAGGGCAATATCATGCTGTGAGGAAATAGAACGATGCAATAAAAAGAAGACTGGAGAAGAGTTTTTCTGGTAACTTTGCAAATAAGATCCAAGAATATGAAAATAAAATTCCAATTATCACTGAAGCATGAATCATTGATGTAGATTTTTAATTACGTTGAATTCGTGAGCATGGACGCATGAAGAGTTTTGATCGAAGTGTGTCTGATTTTCTGCAGATGCAGATTTATACGACGATCATACACACCACCAGGAGCACCGGAGCACAGGGAGAAATAAATAGCTGGCCCAGAAGAAACTCAGAACCTAGTGTGGGTGCCACCAAATCAGAGGTGTGTCTAATAAATCATGCAATGCAATTCTAATTTCATCGCGCAACATTATTGCTGCATTATGCTTATCCATATCGAATCAAACAATGATTTACCTGAAACCTGGCTCGATGGGTAACGTTTGATTGATTTGATTTTGATTTTGGTTTCATAATGTATCGTAATTAAACATGCAATTCACAATATGAAAATAATAGAAGAGAGGATAATCTTTGACTTCAATTCAACAATTCAACACAACCATTCTATTATGTTACAATTGCATCGAATGTTGCGAGGTCGACGCCAATGACTAACATATTTAAACCCGATCATTGAATGCACAATGGGTAATGAATTGTGTGTACGTTGTACACTGCCGAGCTACTCATAACACTCAATGTTCACTCATGTCTTGAGACATAGCAACCAACAGGACGCTGCTTCGGGGCGTATCACTGTCGAAATTGCAATCGACGTTGGATGAGCGCGAACAGCTGGGCTGGCTATGGACAGGCATGCATCAATTGTCGCACGAATGTCCATCCCTACATGCAGGTATCATCTTCCAACTCCTCCCGAAGAGACGGTATTAGCCATTTGAGTATCATTTGAGTGCTTTTTCGTAAACGTCAGCTCATAGGAGGAGTTTGATCTTGCCCTGGGTTTTTGACGTTATGTCGGTAACCGCTTGATTGCATTGTTGCTTAGAACTTTCCCTCTTCCGAAATGCCTGGAATGTGACAAAATATTGAGTCTGTGCATGCAATGGTAAATTTGTTCATGCGCCTCGATTGTGATTTCGGGCTGACATGATCTACAGAATTTCTTACATGAAAGTCTATCAACTGAAAACTCAAAATGAATTGAAAATAACTGATTAATCCGTACATTCCCCAATCTCCTTTTGTTCAAATATGCCCAGTTCAATTTTGAAGCTGGCTGACATTAGCGATTTCTTGTTAATGCAGCGTCCCTACGAGAGACCCGATGGTCTGGACGTGTCGGACCCCACCAAGCCCCACCTTCGTCACCTGTGCGGGAAGTGTCGGGCATTGGGACGAAGCTGTCGACAATTATAGGTTTCAACGATTTTCAGTACCTTCAGCATCTGTGCAAGGGGTGTTTTGTTTTTCCCTATTATTCCTCTCATGTAGGCATTACCCTGATCCGGGTACGACTGAAACATGCGGACAGCAATATCTCACATTTTAATAATACATTTTTGGCAAGGTCATTCCCATGTTCTGAGAAGGATAGGAAGGACTGGAAAAAATTGTTTAATGGACTTATGGCAGGACACGGACAATGATCTTATATGAATTATTTATATATTATTGTTATCCTCACTTCTCCATTGTATCAGTTTCGAATATGAAATATGTGTGTATCATTTGCTGTCAAGGCGTGAAGGAAGAAATCTCCCAAATAAAGGATTTTTAGATCTACAGCATGTTTTATTTCCAGACCACCTTCACACACTCTTGGTTTCCTCGGAAACTTTCAGAAATGCCATTGAGACACTCCATCAAGATGAATTCAATATTGAGTCAATGAAGTTAATTATTTGGAATTGTATCTCTCACTGACTTGAAGAAACTCGCTGGCAAAATAATACGTGGGCAGGAACGAAGTCAAGTTTGGCTGGGTCACATATTTGTTGAATCACCAGTTTCGGCGACCATATGAAGGCATTCCCTAGCTCCTGTTCTGTCTCCAATCTAAAAGTTCCTTTTTTAATCCCAGTTAATTAAGCATATTGATTTTAAGAATCTTTAACTTAGCCCTGACTTAAAATGGTGACTCAGTGATGCAAAAAGCCCAACTTTATTTCAAGGACTCCTTCTTCTAATAGTTTTAAATGTCGTGTCGGCAGTGCATCGATCCACTTGAATGTGCTGTCAAGAGTTTTGGCAAGATTTTGTAAACATCTGGAATTCTAAAGTACTATAAAAATCATTAGCTCTTAGGTCGATGACTTCTATATATACAGGATGACCGGAAAGTGCGGAGACTTGTAAAAATTTATATAGTTTTTTCAAGTGTGAGGCTTGATTTCTTCCACAAGTCTAGCTCTAGGCTTAATCTTTTTGCATCGCAAATATGACTCCTCCTGGTGCAGATATGGCATCAAAACCCAGCCGAGAAGCTGTGATTTACATGTTTCAGCAAGGTCATTCACCTGCAAAGATCATCAAGGAGCTGAAACTGCCACGATCCACTGTGTACAAAGGCATTGCCCGCTACAAGGAATCGGTACAACTCAGGATCGACCCAGAAGTGGCCGTCCCAGTGTCTTCAAGGATCCTGCTCTTCGAAAGCGTGTCAAACAGCTTCTTGATCGAAACCCGGAACGGAAGTGCCGAAGTCTTGCAAAGCACTTGAAGATCAAGCGCGAGACTCTGCGCTCCTATCTTAGAAAGAAGTTGGGCATTTTCCCATTCAAAAAAAGAGTGGTTCAGGTGCTTACGAAGAAGAAGAAGCAATTGCGGAAGCAAAAATCAAGGAAACAACTGGTGAGATTCAAGCGAAACTCACACCGTCGAATCGTGTTCTCAGATGACAAAGTTTTTACAGTTCAGCAAGCGTTTAATCCCCAAGATGATCGTGTCTGAGCAAGAAAAGGGTCCAGAGTCTTGTCAGAATCTCGGTTTGTGCAAAGAATGCAAAAACCCCAGTCTGTCATGGTCTGGGGTGGCATTACAGCCGACGGTAAAACACCCTTGCATTTTGTGGCTCCTAGCATCAAAATCGATGCCAATTACTATCAAAATGAAGTTCTGAAGAAGGTTCTCTATCCTTGGGCAAGGGATCATTTTGGGGATTTTTCCTGGACATTTCAAGAAGACAATGCCCCAGCTCACACCAGCCGGTCAACAAAAGAGTGGTGCTTGCGCGATTTGCCAAATTTTATTTGTCCAGAAGCTTGGCCCTCCTGCTCCCCTGATTTAAATCCGATGGTATCTGGTCCTTTTTGGAGGCAAAGGTCTGTGCTACTCAGCCGAAAAATTTGGAGAGCCTCAAGTCAACTTTGCTGAAAGCATGGGACGAAATCCCTGTGAAACAGCTGCGAGAAACTGTGGACAATTTTCCAAAACGCCTCAGAAAAGTTATTGCTGCCAATGGGGGCTATTTCGAAGATGTTTAACTCATTTTGAAGGTTTTCTTATGTTCTTTCTTATGAAATTAAAAAAAAGGGACGAAATCCCTGTGAAACAGCTGCGAGAAACTGTGGACAATTTTCCAAAACGCCTCAGAAAAGTTATTGCTGCCAATGGGGGCTATTTCGAAGATGTTTAACTCATTTTTAAAGTTTTCTTATGTTCTTTCTTATGAATTAAATAAAAACATTTATTGTTCTTTATGGCATCGCGATATTGGTATTTTTGAGTGTCTCCGAACTTTTCGGTCACCCTGTATATTATGCGTGGAAGTCTGCATGTCCACAGTGCAATGTGAACATGCGCGGCGCCTTCTTCTGCCCGGTTTCGGGTGTCTGTCTCGCTCTCTCGAGGGAGCACCTTCTCTCTATTGTCGGATCCATTCTCGAGAGCGTAATAGCCCGTTGGGGGTGGGGGAAGAGCTCAGATGGCATGACGAAAAGAAAGAATGGAGCGTCGGGCGTCGATACTAGGGCCTCCGAATTGGCGTGTCATAACTTTTCCCCTTCACCGCCGAACCATCGTATTAATAAATCTGTTTCTCTTGTGCATATTTCACTCATAGGCCTACATTAAAATTGGTGGAGATGGACTTCGCCGACGATACGCACATCCTCGAGATCGATACGGGATGAGAGTGCTGCTCGATAAAAGTCCGAATCGAAGGCGTGAACACCCCCGTGAATAAGTCAGAGGGGGATGCGCAAGGCGTACAATGTCAGAGCGGCTGCTGCCCAGAGCGTTGATGGGGCCGCTGACTGAACTCGTGATCATTCGAAAATCCTACACATTTAGCCTAGGCCGACCCAGAGTTCGTCGATATCTTCCTCAGGTTGGGGCCTCCGTCTCGCTCTCGAGCGAGCAGTTTCTTTCGACTCTCCGCGACCGTCGGATTCGTTCTCGAGAACAGGAGAGAGAGGGGGAGAGAGCGGTTGCCGCGTAGTGATCAAGTGCTGACCGAACTCATGGATTCCCGACTATGTTCAGGACCGTAGAGAGGGAGAGAGCAAAATGGGGAATTTTCCCCGTCTCCCTTGCCAGGGGAGGGAGCACGCCGGATGATGTTTGTACTTTTATTTATTAGTGTAGCGTTCGTTCCCAATGAAGAGTTGAAACACACTGAGTGTGTTTGAAGCGTCTGGGAGCGGGAAGAGTGGAAAGGGGGGCCTCACGTGAATATTGCCCCAGGCCTCACAATTCATTTTGGCGACCCTGACTATGTTTTCGCTTAGCCTAGACCAGAAATGTCAAACTTCACTAAGTTGGCGGCCGAATGGAAAACCCTTCAGGAGTGGTTGAGCACACATTCGCACATCTTGCACCAAAGTTTTAATTGCTAACAGGTTGAAATAGCCCTTACGAAAATGTCTTATAGGATTCCTTTATATTCCTAAAGGAATATATAGGAATCCTATAGGAATCCTATAGGAACCTAAAGGAATCCTATAGGATCCTGTATGCCCCTTAGACTTCAGTTTGGGACCTATAGAGTTCCCTATAGAACCTATAGAGTCCCCTATTGAACCTATAGAGTTCCCTATAGAACCTATGGATACCCCTATAGAACCTAAAGGGTTCCCCATGAGGCCTATATGTTCCCTATAGGACCCAAACGGTTCTGTATAGGACCCGTAGGGTTCCCTATAAAACCCATAGGGTTCCCTATAGGACCTGTAGGGTTCGCTATAGGACCTATAGGACCTATAGGGTTCCCTATAGGGCTTATACGGAACCCTATAGGCCTATAGGGTTCCGTTTGAAGTTCTCCTCTAGGTCACTAGATGGAAGTATTGGGTTCGCACATTTCTGAAAGGGTACAAAAGTGCCCTCCTCTTACCCAAGGAAACATCTCTCAGAAGAGAGTTTTGTACGTCCCCTAATGTCTCTCCTTGCCTTATTGTTGGAATCAATTAACTTTAACAGTTCCTTATTTGCCATGCCCATCTTCCAGATATAATCATGGAATCCCGTGAAGAAATATTCCCATATTCTTTTTGAAGGCCACGTACGAAACTGAATAGACTCTATCCAAATGGAGTTTTAGTAAAGAGACGTGTTCGCAGGTTCTGTTTTCTATTTCCTTAGGTCGAGAGAAGAATACCACTTCTTCTTACCGAAGGAAGTAGATGTACAATCCAGCGACGCATGTAGGGTGGGGTCATAAATTATGCAGACCCCCGCAGTACTGGTATTAATAGTGGATGTGTCCCTACCATGGAAAAACCCCTAATCGTTTTTTTTATTTACACCGAAATGCTTCGCCAATATTAACCCCGGTCGCTTTTCCGTCGTAATGCCTGGGTTTCGAAACCCAAAATATCCTCCCCGAATCCTAAAGGTCAGGAGACCTATAAGACCCTATAGGGATCCTATAGGATCCTGAAGGTTCCTATAGGTTTTTCGTGTTTCAAAAACCTATAGGAAAGTCTATAGGTTTCCTATAAGAAATAACTATAGGTTTCCTATAGGACATTTCCGTAAGGGAGTCTACGCCTTTTTCAAAGAAAACTGTTTAAGAGGCCTTTGCAGGCCGGACGAAATCAAATAGCCGGCAGGCAGTTTGACCCCCTTGGCCAAGACCAACCCGAAGTTCGATGAAGTCTTTCACAGGTTATTCCAGAGAACGGGATGGATGTGCTGCTGCTTTATATCGCTGAGAGGGCCGTTGAGTTTTAGGGCTGCTGACTGAGCTCGGGGATTCCCAAGAAACAGTTCGTGGAAGACATCAGCGGATTGGGAACCCTGTCTCACGCTTTCACGCTCGCACTTTCTCTCCGCCCTTTGCAACAGTCGGATCCGTTCTTAAAAATAAGAGAGAGAGTCATTGTACGACTTGCGAACCCCCCTCCCCTCTCCCCCGATAACTAAGGGATGTTCACACCTCGATATGAGCTTTCACTTGGAAAAACCCATGCACAACACTTGGGAGTCTCGTTTTTCTCCGCGCGAAGGATTGTCACTCCAGAGGGTGAAAGCGGCGGGATCCCATCAGGATGGGACAGAACAGGATGGTTTATTCTGGAATCACAAGGATGCCGCCAGTTGGGTCGTTACCAACCCGTATCCCTTTCCGTATATTTCACTCATAGGCATGAAAGGGGACTCCAAAAGTTGTACGCGGGGAAAAGTAAAGAATAGGAAAGAGGGGCTGCTGTTTATAGCGATGAGAGGGCTATTGAGTTTAAGGGCCGCCGAATGAACTCGGGATTTCTTGCCGAAGAGTTCGTGGAAGTCTTCCACGGGTCGCCTAGTTTAGTCATTAATATCCTTGAAAGACAAGAAATGCTCAAATATATTCTGAATCTGAATCTTTCGCGATGGTGCTGAAGATCATCGCGTTCAAGGAGGTTCAGATACATCCTACGTCGCGTCGGATACTCACAGGGAATAAAATAAGGAGATGCACCTGATTTTGTAGAAATTAAATCGCATTGAAAAGGATATTCCAAAGTTTTGTTTACGCGGCAATGAAATGGGCAAATAATTTCGTAGCGAAGGTACGAACAGGTTGTAAATGATGGGGTCATTCATTTCAAATTTAACGCATACAAAATTAAGAGAACGCATGAGAAAACAAAGATGAATAAAGTCAACAGGAACGCCCTTATGCTGTTATGGGTACTTTCTTCATCGGGTAGCATTAGCTTCAAAGCGATAGTGCAATCTGTCTGGGAGTGTTTGCCCGCGCAGCAAAACCGAAATGCTTGGCTCATCGGGTTAGTTTCCATTTAAGATGGTTTTTTTGCGTATTCACATGTGGCTTGATAGTCACAGCCGTAATACTTGAATGCATGACTTTTTTTCCTGAAAACGAAGCTAGAAAAACACTTTCAGAATATGTTATAAATTCTCTATTTTATTTGGAGACATAGATGTCCTCACACTAGTTATTCCCACGCCTTGCGTAATACTTGAGACATCATATGTGCTGGGGTCAGAAGTTTGGGCATTAGTTCATATTTCTCCACAATGCAATAGTCGCCTAGCTTCCCTACTACACGATGTTCCCATGAAATCTTTCTTTCACCAATTTCACGCATCCTACGAATGGGATGAGAAGCTGAAAACCTGGTCGTGAGGTCCATTTCTCTCAAAACTAAAAAAATCACCTCATTTTCTTCGGGAGTTTCTTCAAAGCTCCTAATCCATTGACAGAAACCTTTAAACCATGAACTTGTCAAACAAAGGTTATCGCGATGCTTGTAGCACTGAAAAGGGAACCACATTAGTACTTGTGAAACTCTGATTCCATGTTTTGTGGATCGATATTGGTAGGGAGCATAATAGAACATGAGTTCTATTACCGAGGAGTAATTTCAATCGGAAAATTTTCCTCCTTTCAAATCCGCTCAAGAAAGATGGAAAATTGACTCGAATAAGATCATAGTGTAAGTGAACTCTTCTTCGAATAAAGGGTTCCTGAAAACGTTAGCCATATTGCTTTCTGAGCGGTTCTGGTCTCATCCTTCCGGAGAAAATAAATGATCAACACTTACTGCACAAGTCTAAGGACACAGACTCTAAGAAGAAACTGGACACAACCTTTTCCCGCGTCGGCGAAGCTATATGCTTTATACCTTTCCACATTGCATATTTAATTGTATTGCTTCCAGAAGGACCGTCTCTTCCCTCGGTATAAAGTCAAGCCTTTACCGATTCGCTGATCCCAGAAAACTGATCAAACTTTCAAAAGGCATGGGCTAAGGTGAAATACACATCCTAATTGAAAAAAAAATTTTCCCCCTTAGTTCCAAGCATAGTTTGGAATATGCCGATGAGAGTTTCCAATTTCTGTTGCATTCGATCACGTGCATTCTTCTCATTTGCCAATAATGTCGTTTGTCTTCAGTGTACATTTGATGGAGAGGGACGATGATTCGATTAGGAACAAGGACCATGATGAAGACAATGGCAAGGAATGCCAACGCCTTGGATTCTCCTGGAAGGACCACCTAAAAGAACTATGTGAATAATGGCAATGCTTCTGCTAGGACCATGATTCGTGATCTTATTCCTGACAGTAGTCAACTCTCATGTACAGCTATTTCCCAATTGTTAATATCTTGACGTAGGTTTAGTAGTTGCAAGGCGTTGAATATAATCAGGACGGGTAATCTTTTAATGCATGTTGTAGCAAATATGCTATGTTTCGGAACCAGAAATCGTTGGAATGAACAGCAATAATAAAATGCAGCAATGCCACAAAAGAAACAATTTAATGCTCGACTCTTCAGCTGGAAAGTTTGAGATTAGAACATTTTCTCTTATTTTCTCATGTTATAGGGCCTAAAATAAATGTAACATGATATTAATAGGAAAAAAATTATTATTTGATATTTTATTTTCATTTCTTCAAACCACGGAAATTTAAAAAGACACTTTTTAAGTTTGTAAGTTGAAGATCCAACATTTCATAGTTGGATCTTTTGTTGCTTTGCATAGTTGTTTTGTTGCTGAATATTTTTTTTAGCTGTTTATTGTTTTCATGTTTTTCTAAATCGGACTATAGCATATACTCTGCACGCTATGTCATGCAAAGGGTTGATAATGACATCTATAATGATGCGCTGACGTAGCTATAATGAGTGACTATAGTATTCCTTGCGCTTGATGGTGTCTGATAAATAAACAGAATGAAGTAAAGTAAACATGATATTGCTCCCCCGATGCAACATTATTAATAACTTCAATCCAAAGCTTTCAGAATTTGTAGCTGGCGGAAGTATGATTTCATCTAGTGTCATCATTGGAATTTAAATCTCATTTTAAGGTCTAACAGAATTTGATATGCTTGTCATGATCCTGATGGTTGTGCTGAAAGTTGCTGAACTGCTAAAAATTTCCATTTAACACTTTGTGGAGCAAAACAGATAGATCAGATTCAATAGAATACTTGAGAGAGGTTTTCGAATCTGTTATTTTGCAGAGAAATAAATATCAAGGGAATTCTAACCATCCTGATGTTTATGTTCCTTCTGATATATTTTTAAAGTATACACTGATGGGAGGAAAAACCGGAACAGTGCCCATTTCTACGAGTGTCATTGAATCTTGGAATTTTGATTCTGTTGCATGTTGAATGCTGCTGATGAATGAAGACGCCATTGACTCTTACTCATTTTAAGTTATTTCGATATTATTCTACATATTTGACAGAGTGAAGACGTTTCAGTTTAGGATTTGACCATAAATGATGGCATTAGTAGCAGGGCTCCGTCCCCTTTGAAGTAAGACTGAACCTGCGGACTATGTTAAGTTCCTGTCATATAGTGAATGGGAAGAAAGAATTAAACGGTAATGATGTATTTATTTTAACTTTGCAGTCTTCAAGAAGTCGAATATATTTTTGAATTAATCATTAGTAATTTATTTACATTGAATTACTTTTGAGAGGATTTGCCACTCAGATTTTTATTTCAAAGTAATATAAAGGAAATCCAAATTTCCGCAAATGTTGATGCCTGCATGGGCAAAACAAACTTCATGAACTCAAAAACAATGCAATTATTGCTTGTAGATGACGAGAATGTTCATTTCATATTGAACGCCTGCATAACTTACATCCTTGCCGCGTAACTTTAGCTCCAGATTCTCGGTGCCTCCTCCTTCCTCCCTTCTGTCTCTTCCCGTCACTGTCCTTGTTTCGGGCTGCGCGCTCTGCAGTCCGGAAGCTGATGCCTTTGAGTTCATGGCTCCATAAGAGGATAAGTAATGTTTCGGAATTAGAGGGGTCTTTCGACCGACACCGTCGGCACGCCGTGCTTTCTCTGGTGACTTTCCATTTATGTAAAAAGAATTAAGGTCATGCGTTCGGGTTCTAATCTCGGATTAATTGATTGGAGAATCTCATTGATTCATGAGATATTGTAATTTCTCATCCAAAGACGGGAGTTAAACGGTCTGAGGCGGCAGCTTTAATTAGTATCATTGTTTTCCGGAACCGTCAGCCTTTAGGCGCTGAATGGGCCGAAAACTCAGTGTCGATGTTCATGGAGTATTTTCTTGGCGGTATTTTTGCCATACCCGTGTGGCACAGATACGTCGATTCGACGTGGAACTTAGGTGGAAAGGTAGATGGCAGGGGTATATGCTGTCATGTCTATGAGACCGGCATTGCGGAAGTTGAACGCTCGGCCATGTGCGCGGAGCCCGTGGCAGCATGACCCTGGCAATCTACCTTTCGACGTAAGTTCCACGTCGAATCGACGTGCCACAAGGGTGTACTGTGTCCTCAAC
>CAJPEV010003969.1:0-11079 GCA_905338385.1 Darwinula stevensoni
TGATGTGCCTGTAATGGATTAGAGAAGTAGGAAATGGGGAAAATGGCTGTTGTCGGCTTCCCATTTACTCCGACGAATGGGCTTCCCCAAATACAAAGCATTGCTATAATGATGAACAAGGATCTCTCGCCAATGTCCAAGGCTGGTTAAAGATGAACTTCGTTTATTCACAGAATTGTATGCACATGAAATATTCGACGAAATTATCATTAGAATATATCATTTTCCTGACCGATATAAGTTAGACACGTCTGCACCTACTGAGACACTAACTGACAGAGAAAATGAAAAATGAATGAAGATTGCAAAGGTTCCTCAGTTTATAAAACATCATGATACCCTATTGACCGACAGGTTACGTGATGACTCGTCCAGCGATGATCCAAATGGTGACTCAGGCGCTACCCATGAAAAATAAGAACTGTCTTCCCTCGGGTGGTCAATTTGAGGACTGGAAAATGGGTAAAGTTCATGTGTCTTCAATCTCAAAAGTTGAGAGTATTTTATTTACGTAGCTTCAAAGCTTTTAGTTGCCAACTCTACAACTAATGCTTCCCACATGAGACTGAAAAATAATACCCAAATATCGATATATATTAATCCCTTAATTATGGTATTTACCTGACAGTTTCCAAATATATGTCTTAATTTATTTATTTCTCTTGAGTTTCTCCCACCTGTCACCTTGCATTTGACGTGCACCCATCGAAATGTCGCTATCGGGAAAAGTCATTATTATCTGTCTCTGGCATGGACAATAATAAAATAAATCTAAATATCGTGCAAATATAGCTGAGTTGAAAACAAAGACCCATATAAGGATCTGTTGCGGGTAATGTTTCTATGAAAAGTGGGTGGAGAGTAAAGAGAAAAAAAAAGTACCAATAAAATTCAGTTTCTTGAGTAATCTGATGCATTTTGTTATCTTTAACAGCATCAATCGACGTGTCACAAAGGCTCACCGCAAAAAATGTGGAAGCGGTATCTTTCGAAATCATTGACACTAGGTTTTCTTTTCAATATTCAGGGTGAGTCAAAAGTCCTGCCCGCCTTTTTTTTTATTAATAACTTCTGAACACTAGATTTAATCGAAATGGAGTTTTCACCATTCGAAAGACAGGAAAATTGTGTGTAAAATGGAGGCTTGTTGCGTCATTTCTCCGATGGTATCCTTTGGATATGAAGTTCCTATTCTGGGTGGTCACATGATTGCATTATCATATAAAAACTACGTACAGCGCTGTGTCTGCTTTTCTATTCGATTGTCAGAGGGTATCCTGATCGAGGAAAGTCTGACACGATACCTGTCCTGTTAACGTTTGTGTTGAATTTGGCGATAACTTGCGACTGACGGTTTCTCCAATGACTTCATTGCTGAATTGCCAAGTTGACCGTCCATCCGTTGACTTCGGAATAATACCAATTTTGGCAACTCGCTTGTTAATGGTCAGACTTTCATCAGCAATTTTCTTGAATTCTCCACGAATTGGCATTGTTCGCAGCAGGCCACAGTAACCCTGGCACTCGACCAGACAATTAGACGCGGTGCCGAAGGCGTCTTTTTACATGCCAATATTTTAGGGTAGAATACTCATAATAGTAATTTCATTTCCGAAAGATATCAACTGCAAAATAATGCAAAAATCCTTCATTCGAGACAGAATTGTCTAGTCCTTCGAACTGTGAAAACCGCATTTAAATCAGATCTAGCATTGAGAAATTATTCACGTACAAAAGGTTGGCATGACATTTGGCTAACCCTGTATTTTCAAAATGAATTGTTGAAGCTATGAAAACTTGGAGAATTTCGAATGAAGGAAAGTTGTGTAGAATCTGTGAAAGCAAAACAAGTAACGAGAGAAAATCATTGCAAATGCAACAGGTCAATGTCTGGAGAACGTGGGGGTCACACTTGGAGACGACCGAGACGCTGAAGGCCGCTCCCGCTTTTTCCCATTGAATGTGGGCGGTCATATCATTTTCGGTGCCAATCCACCGATCGGTCCCTGGTCGAATCTCACCTGGTTCGAGAAGATTACGTTCTATCCGCCCAGGCTGGGATTCCAATGCTGTTCCCCAAGCGGCATTTCCACCCACTATACCAATGGATACCAGATGTATTTGCTCGAGTATGCCATCTATCATCTCCGGATCTACCGGATTAGGCAGATCCCCCATCTGTTGACTTGAAAAATATAATGTAGTCAGCGTTTTTCCTATTTTATCTCAGAGTAAACACTTCTGGAAAATATTAAAAAAAAATTAAAAGTGAGAAATGTGTTTAAGAACTAAAAAGGATTAAGAGCAACCATAAAATTTTACAATTTAGCGTTATTTTCAATGTTGAAGCATTTCTGATCTGATGGAGCAAGATCACACATGAAGACTCATTTAGCACTTTTATTGACTACCAGTGCGCGAGACCCCAAAAATGAGTTGAGACTGATGATTTTCTCGTGAGCCCCAGTGCATTTCTCCGTTGTTAGTACAGTTAGTTCAGTACTATCCCTCCAGTACTTTCGGTACTTGTTCGGTTGGAGGTACCTTGCCCTCGCCCGAGATGAAACAGATGATGAATCTGCATGAATCCTTCAATCCGGTTCGCACTTTCGACGCCTGCGCCTCAAGCAAGAGATTATGTTCAATTCGAATTTTCCAAGTTCAAGGATGAAAATAAACAAAATATTTGCTAACGTTTTCCCCTATTCAGCCTTTCTTAAGCGAGTTCACCGATTGAAGAGACGAACCGAATCGTCTCGAGGACGTCCTGCTAATCCAAGTCATGCAGTCTTAATCAATTCCCTGTGATAATGAGCGTAATGAACATAATGAACATGATGAGCATGATAAGCATGATGAGCACAATGAGCACGAGAAGATGCACGTGGAACTCGGAGCTCGAGATTCCCACGACGAAAACGAAGGAGCAACAAGTCGAACCCGACGATCGATGAAACAAGCAGGCGGAAACCCGCCGACGCGATTCGCGAAAAATTCGATAAAACCGGAAGAAATCTCGGAACGGCCGACCTGCAGCAGGAAGACGTCGAGCGGCGTCACCTGGGAGTCCAAGTATTCCTCGTAGGACTCGAACATCTGGACGCGATCTCGCGGGGCGATGCGGGGGAGGAAAACTTGCTGGCGGACGGGCGGAGTTTGGTCGATGCCGGAAGGAACTCCTTCGCCATCGGAAGCTCCTTCTCCACTCCCGCCTTTCCGATTCGGGGGGGAATGATGTGATGGGGGGAGGGGGAATGATGTGATGGGGGCTTTCCGTGCGTGTCGATGGTCTGACAAAGGCTTCGTGACTGCGACTGTTTTTTGTTTTACGTTGTCGAGTGGATTCGAAGGAATGTCCTTTTTTTTTGCCGCAATCGCCTCGATCGAGAAGACGGAAGCCATTCCTTAATCCTTTGCGAAGTCCGGTTGAAAGGACGCGTGCTCGGATCCGGAAAGAGAAAGACAAAGGAGAAGGAGATTTCATCGCGTCTTTCGAGTTTTCAGAGTCGGCTTGTATTTGAGTCGTTCGAGGAGAGAGTCGTGTCGTTTCGATTCGTTACCGTGTAAACGCCGTATCGGCCCCAGTCCGCTCTAAAAAATTAAGAAAAAAAATTAAGAGGGTCGGCTCCATTTTGGATGCTACAATGAATCCTTTAAGGAAACCTTTTTTCGTGGAACGAAGCAAACACTAGCTGAAACCGATTTCTAGAGCTACCGGGATCTCGGGACTCCGTCGAACCAGATGATTCAATTTTTGATCTCGATCTCTCCTGCGAGTCACCATTGGGCAAATATAATGGAAGCACGAGAAATTCACTCGTGCGAGCCCATTCGTTAATATTGAATAGTTCGAGAGGTTCTCACTCATATTCTCGAATAGTTTTGAAATAAGCAAGCTTTTGAAATGCGTGCTCGAGTACCGAAAACCGCTTTGAAGGAGTACAGTTTTAAAAGGTTCCGGTCCGAACCGTTTAGAATGTCGAAGAGCATCCCCTCTCATCCTCTGATGAAAAACTCGTTTTCCAGCGGAAGCCTCCTCTTCCCGCCGGACGAAGACGAGACGAAGCAGTCCTTTCCCTATCGCGTCCCTGGATGGAGAGAGCGATGGGCTTCTGAGGCATCGGCATTTGCATTACATTCATTGCATTACACTCCCATTGGAGTTTGGCTTGGACGGATGCACGCTGGCAGTTTCACGGATCTCCGGGATTCGAGGCGATCGAGGAAAGGAGCGGGTGAAGTCGCCTCCCGTCCCAGCGTCCGAAATCCATCATTCGGAGAACTCGATCTGAAGGATGGGGTATCCAGTTCACTTTTGGCTCCTCGAATCAATTCCCGGTGGCATCCAGCCAGTTGGCGGGGCTGAGAGATTTGGCGGGCGGGGCTGATATTCAATTAATAATTCAGTCGAATTTAAAGTGGCGCCGATTTTCCCGAGGATCCGACCCGGATAGCAATGTGCATCCGACGACTGAATTTTTTCTCACATCGACATGCACGCTTATAAGCATGTTGGATATCCAGCGGATACCCTCCGAGGAGCTGCATTCCCTGTCGGGGGATCCGAGTTCGAACTCGGCATGAAAAAAAATCTTTTTCTCAGGTTTGTCCATCGGATGTGAGATGAATCTAAGTAAAACGCGCCAGGGAGGATTTACTGAAAACGTCGGAAGTCGGACGAATACGGGCTATATTCCATCTTCCTCGATCGGATCCCACGTGCAAGCAAGAAAAATAAATCATCAATAAAGTTCGGAAGAACGGAGACCCAGCCGAAAGAGGTACCAAGCAATTCTAGCGCAAGAACAGTCAGCAAAAAAGTATTCGACGGAGCGATGGCATCTGCAATGAGTGGCGGTCCGTGGCGGCTCTTCCATGGCTGCCTCGAAATACATCGTGCCGAGGAAGACTTTAAAGCTTCGTCTTGATGGAAAAGGAAAAGCTCCAAGAGGAGCGAGCCCAATTTTTGACTAACGAGGAGAAGATGCTCATGTATTTCATGATGTCCCTTCAGAAAATATGTATTTTCTAGGAGGCCCGAGGATGTCCAAGACAGCAAGTGTTTTCTGGATGTGGCAGTCATTCGAGCGGAGTGTTTCCGGTAGGATATCCACCACCTGCCTCCACCTCATCGGGCTTTCATCGGCGCAACCGGATCGGGTGCCTGTTTTGCAAAATCACTCAATATTTTTCGACACGTCGGCAATGAGTCTGAAAAATGTATTTATGCCCGCAACACCAAATTTTCTGTCTTTATTCCCTTGGGATGGCCCGAGTCTTGCAATCATGTCGGATCATAGGTTGCGTAATTTATCTTGCGAGAGTCTGGGTAGACATCATGGTGATGTTTGCATCGACTCCTTCCGAAGATTCGTATAGATCGATCTATCAATAAATCAGGCGTGATTTTTCCCCCACGTGTGTCTGGCGACGCATTCTGGTGATGGTATTGTCAAGGGCCAGTGGGGGGCGATTTTTCTTTAAAAAATGCACAAGTTTGAATAAACTTTCCGAAGGAACCCTTGCAGGTATAAACACGATTCTGGCGTCCCTGCAATCTAGAAGCTCTTCTCTATCGATCTATCCGAGAACATTTCCCGGTTTTTGCCTTGAAGCAGAGAAAAACAGAAAAAACCACGTGGAGTAGCGTTTCCCCCCCCCCCAATTTCGAGCACATTTCGGTACTTTTCTCCAAAATGCTCTCCACAAGGCCCATGAGATTTGGTGTACAGATCGACCGATAGGTTCTCTAAAATCGCATTCCTGCTTTTGTCTGTGGTGCATCTGTGGCCCGAATGGCGGTCGGAATACTGTTCTAAAAAATGTGGCTATTCCCAGTTAAATGGCCGACTGACGTTTGACCTATTGAGTCAGCTTGAATCTCAATCTCTCATTTAGAAGTAGATTGTCTTAGCTTTCCAAATACGTTATTTGCAGGTTCCTCTGGCCAACGGTTTCCGAGTTTTATTCGTTTGAATCCGACTCATCAAATGGCCATCTAGCGGAAACTTCGGCAGTGACTTTTGACCAAACTCTGGGTCGGAGGTGACTGTGCGACCCCTCTTTGCACTTCCCTAGGGACCCCCTACAACAATTACTTTTCAATTTCGAATCCCAGACGGTCGATTTTTCCTCCCCTACCACCTTAAGAAAATGCTGCGCATCTCTGGCAAGCTACAATGCTGGCAAGCTCTGATGAATTTGGTCGATAAGTTCGAGGAGACGGGTCGTGTTTGCAAGAAGCCGCATGGAGCCAGGCCGTGAACCCCTGCAGATGTCGCCGAAACCAGAGGTGCGATTGACGAAGAGCCTAGCACAAGTGCACATTGAATGAGCAGCAGTCGTGCTCTCCCCCCCCTTCTGGATCTTCCCCATTCAACCGTGCCAAGGTTCTAAGGTAAAATAAACAAATGTTTCCGTTCAAGTTGAAACGTGTCCAAGAACGTGTTCAAACGTTTGTTCGTTCCATGTCCACTTGCGATAAGCTCTTCGTCAATCCCACCTCTGATTTCAGCGACATCTACAGAGGTTCACGGCCTGTCATCATGCGGCTTCTTGCAAACACGACCCGTCTCCTCCAACTTATCGACCAAATTCATCAGAGCTTGTCTCGAGGAGGGCCCCAAACGCATGCTGTGAGCTGCGCGGTATTTTCTTAAGGCAACAACATTATACTTGTTGGTGTAGAAAAGCTTTATTAGTTCGCCTCTCTACTTCTTAGTCAAAATCGACACATTTCTTAATATGACGGAAAAGTATTACATACTTGCAGTAGTGGTTCAATACTGCCGAGAGTGCAAATATGGGAAAAAAATCAAATTAAAAAATTTTTTGCAAATCTGTCTCAAATAAAATCCCAATGACCACCTGAGTATCCCCCTAAAGTTTCACTGTCCTATGCCTTACCGTTCCGGAGATATCGAATTTCAAAAGAGTAGGTTTTTTAATGGACACCCTGTATTTGGGGAAAATTCTGGAAATTGCTGTAATTTCGAGCAATCTGCGCGGGGCTCTGTTAGTGGTGCCCGTGAAGCAATAAAAAAAATCCCGTATTCTACATATGGTTCCAGTTTGAACGCAGCATACTACGTGGAGCGCACCTTCCAGTCCAAAAAGTTTCCAACTGCAATCTACGTACAATACACCTTCTCAGTGTCGGCGCACAGACGATGGACTTTTCTGAGATTCAGTGTAAGCGTAAGTGGCGACGAACTGACAAATCTCCCCGGATTCCATCATGGACGCTTCACATCCCTAGGTTGACGGTAGCAGGCGGGATACACTTTAGTGAGCGACGCCAGCGTCCCCTTTCGAGTATCACGGCAACTTTCGTCTCTTCGTCCATCCGAAAGATGGCGAGACGAGAGCGGATCCATGATATGCCGTGAAAGTTGCTACCCCTCCCTTTCGTGAGACCGATTTGAAAATTGCGTTTCGCAAGAGACACATCCTGAAAGGAAGAGTCCTGCTGAAGCCCCAAGCTCATATCTCGAAGCGTTTGGCCTGTAGAGCTATCCCACACAGCATTTAGGAACGCGCAAGCCATATTTTTTAAACCACCTGATCTCGGTTGCTTCGCAACCGGGTTCGAGTTAAGGAACTTCTCAATAGGCACGGTAGTGTCTATTACTTTTCTTCAACCCTTTCCCGCAGCCAAATTCAACTTCTTCGCATTCTTTGTATTTATTTTCTCCCCCTCTCCTCTGAGTTCAAGGGGAAAATGCCGTTTGGTCTGGGGCAAGAATTCTCCTATTCATCCTATTTCCATTTCTCACCATTTTACATCCATTCTTCCTCATTCTTATTCCACTGCTCATTCATTGCTCATAATGATTATCTTTACACTATCAATATCTTGTACTTGGATATCGTTTTCGTAAGAGAGCGGAGGCATTATGACTATTTTCGTTTGAATTTGCGAAGTTCATTCCATGCTTTGCAGGAAAGAAAAAAGCTGCTTCTTGGCATTCCTGTATGTAACACTTTCTGCCTGAAATGGTTCAATAAAGACCATAAATCACTCAAATGCCGCGTGAACCTCCACTAAGTAAGCACTCTTCTTCATGCTAGCCTCAAACTACCAGCTGGGCGATGTCCCACTGGGTACCACCTCCTTGTTCTCCTTTCGCCTGATGATTCAGGAGTGCCACACTTAAACTAAATCTTCCCGTTGAGGGCTCAACCGTCCCATAGGTTGGCGGAGTGACACAGCGGAGTCGCATTAGATCGGGAGAGATTGTGGCATGTGCAATCTGTCCTTACGATATCAAACAAATATGCAGACCATAGTAATCAGTAAAGGGTAGTAAGAAGCAGGAAAAAAGCTGAACAAAACGATCAGGATATGTAGGCATGCCCCCCAACTCAATGATTATGTCATGATAACAGGTACAATTCTAGAATAATATGTATATGATGCAATGTGAATGTCAAATGTACCAGAACTTTAACATTTAGAAAAATCGATAAGTACCATTCACGCTCGATGTCAACATATGCTGCCTTTTTCTCAATTTTTCTAAAATACTAATAATTAAAAAATATTGTGTTACTAGGGTGAGGACATGTCAAAATTTCACGTCATAATCTCGGCTCATCAACTATGATACAACGAAGTTTTAACCATTCTGGCCGGTTTAACATTGCACGTACGCGCGATGCTTTCTATGCATGAAGCGGTTAGAAAATTATATCCTGGCTTGAATGGTTAATATATGGAACTCGGAAACGTTTCCTGTCAAAGTTCCTTGGGTTTATTGACATTTTCATTGAGGTCATCAAGAAGAAGCCAGATCAACTGGATGATGAAACTAGTCATATATCGCCAGAGAGAACTGAATGCATCGTCATGCCATATACATATCACTTATCAGTACGGCTGGATAACCGAATCATCTGCAAATAGTGATAACGACCTTCGACAAACGTTCATAATGAGTAATGGAAATGTTTTACACCTCAATGCTCCCTTATCTTGAGTTCCCATGCAACTGCCACAAAATGAATTTTTTTTTTTCTGACGGGAAACTTCTGTCGGTCACATGAGCCGGGGCTACTCGATTCAGCCATTCGTGAGTCAATTCCATCTTTGCTGTGATATACTCTACATCCTTTCAGCTGTTTTTTTTTTTAAATGTAACAAGAGGGTCTATGAGAGCGGTCATTCAGTCACATTTCACGTTTTCTTTCAACACGTGAATCCAAAAGTGGGCAAATTTAGGGCAAAATTACAAGGACCGCTTCCAACGTACGATCAGTTGGTAACGATTTCATTGCGTGACTTCCATCAAAATTAAATTCACCAGCCATGAGCCATGATGTTTGCTTTACTGTTTCATTTATCATCATTCAAATACTTTTTGCATTGGTTTCATTCCTTTATGTAGGATAGTATATGGGAGATTCTTCAAGAAAACTTCTTCCTGAAGTCCCTTATGAAACGTCAGTATTTATTCCATAATTTCAAGCCGAGTTTTGCATAGGTTTTAGTTGTGAATTACCCCTCCAACGTTTTCTCATATAAGTGATTCATGGAAGGAAGACGAAGCGATGTGTTTTGTCATTGGTCGGCGTCTTTCTCGCACTCTTCCTGCTTCGACCTGACTGCCTTCCGAGCATTCAAATTTCATGGCGAGTTGAAATTCACAAGCATCTTTCACAAGGTTCAAAACGGCAATGAGATAAATTGCTTTCATCCTTTTTCTTCTCAGGTCGCAGTCTGAGTCGGATGACGGCCTGGTCGAACCAGGTCTATTCACCTGTTCTATTATTGGTTGCAATTACTTTTTTTTAGTGTCACGGAATTAAAATGAAGAACTTTCCAGGGTGGGAGGACTTGAGGATCTTCTGCCTGGTTTTGACGCAACCGAAGCGGAAGATGTCTCATGCTATTCCCATCAAGAAAACCTGGGGAAGGAAATGCAACCAGCTACTCTTCGTCAGCACGAAAGAAGGTTTCCTAATCGATCACATTCAGTCTACCATAGACATTGGTTTTTAACTCCCATTCGTCCAAAAACTTCTGGGTGAACCAAAAAAGTGCACATGCATGTGTGTGAGGAAAGAAACACTAAAGGCAACTGAACTAAATGAAAAAAACTGGCCTTCAAGGGCAGCTTTTTAACGTACCAGAAATCTCATGTGCATGAACCATTTCAAGTTTCAAGTCGATTTTCTGATGAAATTATTAAATATCATCATGTGCAGCTTTCCTCCCTATGTTTCCAATCATTCGCAGTCACCATATTATGCCATTCATCTTCTCTTCTGACTGCAGGATTTCTCATGCCTGATGGCTTTCCATATCCATGCATCCATCCATCCATACTACATTTGAATACACTAAGACGATTCATGGTAGGTGCAGCCTCTGGCCTGCACACTTTTGTTCCCTTTCAAGTACATAGGCTGGGTAGCCCCTAGGCCTACATGCCTTTTCTTTTCCGGATCATAGGCTTGGTAGCTGATAAGCCTACGAGCCTTTTCCTTTCCATGTTATGGGCAAGGCGCGTTTCGTGATTCCTCCATGCGACTGATTTTGCTTTCAAGCCTGTGCCTTTGCAGGACCTAAGTTGGTTGGGTGTGCTAAACAGCTTAACAATATGTGATGTGATGCGCCCGCATAAGAGAAGCGGCGAGGCTGCGTAGGTCTGCACTGACCAATGAGTAAATTGAAGATGTCAATGATGAGAGGACAGGTGCATTAATTGCAGAGCAACATCGGGCTGTTAACGCTGCGTGGTGAGCAGCGCGTGTACGCGGCGAATCTTTAACCCTACTCGAGTTGCGTTGGTTAGGGCGTTCAACGTCATTCCAGCCGTTTCACATAATCGCAAGCCTATGCATGTTGAAAACTTTGTTGGCACTGACTGGCAATTCATTTCGAAGCTGAGGAAGGTAAAAATCGGCTAGGTTGTTGTCATGATCATGTTACAGTGTTCCATTCGAACCCATTGGAGTTTCCACTGATGGGGAAGATGAAAACGCCCGCAATTTTCGTGAGTTTCATGTACAACAGCACAAACGCGTCCGCTTCCTTTCTGTGCAACAATTGTTCACATTATCGATAATGTTCCTTAC
>CAJPEV010003969.1:14885-26066 GCA_905338385.1 Darwinula stevensoni
TTCGACCTGACTGCCTTCCGAGCATTCAAATTTCATGGCGAGTTGAAATTCACAAGCATCTTTCACAAGGTTCAAAACGGCAATGAGATAAATTGCTTTCATCCTTTTTCTTCTCAGGTCGCAGTCTGAGTCGGATGACGGCCTGGTCGAACCAGGTCTATTCACCTGTTCTATTATTGGTTGCAATTACTTTTTTTTAGTGTCACGGAATTAAAATGAAGAACTTTCCAGGGTGGGAGGACTTGAGGATCTTCTGCCTGGTTTTGACGCAACCGAAGCGGAAGATGTCTCATGCTATTCCCATCAAGAAAACCTGGGGAAGGAAATGCAACCAGCTACTCTTCGTCAGCACGAAAGAAGGTTTCCTAATCGATCACATTCAGTCTACCATAGACATTGGTTTTTAACTCCCATTCGTCCAAAATAATTCTGGGTGAACCAAAAAAGTGCACATGCATGTGTATGAGGAAAGAAACACTAAAGGCAACTGAACTAAATGAAAAAAACTGGCCTTCAAGGGCAGCTTTTTAACGTACCAGAAATCTCATGTGCATGAACCATTTCAAGTTTCAAGTCGATTTTCTGATGAAATTATTAAATATCATCATGTGCAGCTTTCCTCCCTATGTTTCCAATCATTCGCAGTCACCATATTATGCCATTCATCTTCTCTTCTGACTGCAGGATTTCTCATGCCTGATGGCTTTCCATATCCATGCATCCATCCATCCATACTACATTTGAATACACTAAGACGATTCATGGTAGGTGCAGCCTCTGGCCTGCACACTTTTGTTCCCTTTCAAGTACATAGGCTGGGTAGCCCCTAGGCCTACATGCCTTTTCTTTTCCGGATCATAGGCTTGGTAGCTGATAAGCCTACGAGCCTTTTCCTTTCCATGTTATGGGCAAGGCGCGTTTCGTGATTCCTCCATGCGACTGATTTTGCTTTCAAGCCTGTGCCTTTGCAGGACCTAAGTTGGTTGGGTGTGCTAAACAGCTTAACAATATGTGATGTGATGCGCCCGCATAAGAGAAGCGGCGAGGCTGCGTAGGTCTGCACTGACCAATGAGTAAATTGAAGATGTCAATGATGAGAGGACAGGTGCATTAATTGCAGAGCAACATCAGGCTGTTAACGCTGCGTGGTGAGCAGCGCGTGTACGCGGCGAATCTTTAACCCTACTCGAGTTGCGTTGGTTAGGGCGTTCAACGTCATTCCAGCCGTTTCACATAATCGCAAGCCTATGCATGTTGAAAACTTTGTTGGCACTGACTGGCAATTCATTTCGAAGCTGAGGAAGGTAAAAATCGGCTAGGTTGTTGTCATGATCATGTTACAGTGTTCCATTCGAACCCATTGGAGTTTCCACTGATGGGGAAGATGAAAACGCCCGCAATTTTCGTGAGTTTCATGTACAACAGCACAAACGCGTCCGCTTCCTTTCTGTGCAACAATTGTTCACATTATCGATAATGTTCCTTACTGTCTCTAAAAATCCGGTGAAGTCTACTGGGCGATCCATATGAGCTCATCGTGGGTTTACCAGGCGATTATATTGCAGATAATAAGGCGAACGAGCTGTTTGGGTACGACATGGGTTCTGCGATGCTGAAGTGAGAAGCAAACTCTCTCATTCTGTGTCTCAGGAATAAGCACTCCAGTTTTGGTCAATGAGGACGTGTCTTTCCGATTGGAAGGCGAATTGTGCTCACAGCACAGTACCAAAATTGTGAAGAAAGATTATGGTGGTGGTGACACCGATCAGCAGGCCACCTTTTCGTTTGAATTCTTCAACAATCCCAATACTTAGGGTCTCTTCCCGCACGCCCTAATCCTAAAAATTGGATATAACGTGATGGGTGTACGGAACCGCATGATTGGGAACAACCTTTGCAATGATACTCCTATGATCGTGAGAGACCTGACTGCAAATGTCTTAATACTATGAGAGTTTAGATGCAAAAAGGGCAATGGCTCAGTTACGCTTAGTCTAAGAGAGGGGACTAAAAGTCTCCATTTCATTCGAACACCCACAGTAGTTGTGGTTATCACGGGTGCGCTTCATGGCTGTGTTCACTTGCTGCCTAGAGTTTTACTGGACACATCAACCCAAGTCACCATACCGTTCCCTCTTTGCCAACGTCAATTCCCTATCGAGGTTACCTATGGTATGACTATAATAAAATTTCAGGGAGAGACATTTGGTCAAGTCTGATTACTACTTCCAGAGCCAGTATCCATGCATGGCATTTGTACGTTGCCTGCTCGAGAGTTCGGTCAGAGTATTCGTAGAAGATTCAGGTGAACGATGGACCAAAGCAGGGGGAACTGATGCTGGCACCCTTACCGACGATGTGGTCCTTAAAGAAGCACTTCTTTTGTTTGTCAAGTCCGTTCGTCGGGACTATTTTTGTACATCATGATATGAACTTTCCGCTTCGTTCCCACGTGTGTCCCGTTTCTTGATATTTCATGGTTCCTTCCATTTTTTTATATACTTTATTCATGTTGAACTAATTTTGGTTGTAATTTTCGCATAGTGGCAGATGTAACACGCTGTGCCTCGGCATATCTTTCATGCATATATGCTCCATCATGAACTGTATGTCAAAGTTTGCCAGCGGGAACCAGGCTGATACTATTCTTAGTTCATAAGCTGTGACAAAAACGTATTTTTACGGGTAGAAGGCCGCAATTGTGGCCATAGGCCGCTAGTCAAGGTGTATTCCTTCATGCATTTTCCGCCTCTTGTCCACCAGACGAAGAATTGCCTTCAATCGGAGTGACTGCAAAAGGGGAAAGTCGGGAAATCCTGTGGCAGAAATCCCGAGAAGCTTGGCAGTACATCCACGACCACCATCGAGATGGTTTCGACTGGTATATCCGGACTGATGACGATGCGTGCGTTAAGTGACTGCAAAAGGGGAAAGTCGGGAAATCCTGTGGCAGAAATCCCGAGAAGCTTGGCAGTACATCCACGACCACCATCGAGACGGTTTCGACTGGTATATCCGGACTGATGACGATGCGTGCGTTCCTCTAGCTGCTTCTTCTTTGCACCCGATAAAAGAGGGTCGAAAAAGGATGACGCTTGCATGGAACATGCAGGTACGTGGTGATGGAGAATCTGAGGTACTTCCTGGCCTCCAAGAAAAAAGAGGATCTCATCGCCTACGGATATAAATTTAAGAGGAAAGGCTCTGGCGCGTATTTTTCTGGAGGACCCGGTAAGAATCCAACCATACAGTCTGCCTGGAACTCACAGAGAAATCGCATTGATTTAAGGAACGTTTTGGTAATGTTGAAGTCTACTCAGTCCAACATTAACTTCAATTTTGATTAATGGTTTTTCTTGAAGTCATCCGTTCGGCAAATCTCTAATTCTTGTATATGGCATTTTAACTTTGAAGTTGTCCGTTTCATTTCTGCTGTTCTTTGATGGCAAATCAGCGTGTCATCCCGGAAATAATATTCAGTTTCAGCTTCCCGAAAGTTATTTCTCATTATTGGAAGGTTTATATGAGCTGTGAGGTATATATGTGACTGTAAAGCAGGGAGAAGGAGACATTGCAGACGTTGCCTGAGTGTTGCACGCGACGATCTCCAAGTTCGTGAGTCATTCTGTATCTATGGGGTGACTCAGGAACAATATATTTTAGTAAGATCTTTTTGCTTGACGCACACGCAATACACTGATGTGCCTGTAATGGATTAGAGAAGTAGGAAATGGGGAAAATGGCTGTTGTCGGCTTCCCATTTACTCCGACGAATGGGCTTCCCCAAATACAAAGCATTGCTATAATGATGAACAAGGATCTCTTGCCAATGTCCAAGGCTGGTTAAAGATAAACTTCGTTTATTCACAGAATTGTATGCACATGAAATATTCGACGAAATTCTCATTAGAATATATCATTTTCCTGACCGATATAAGTTAGACACGTCTGCACCTACTGAGACACTAACTGACACTGAGAAAATGAAAAATGAATGAAGATTGCAAAGGTTCCTCAGTTTATAAAACATCATGATACCCTATTGACCGACAGGTTACGTGATGACTCGTCCAGCGATGATCCAGATGGTGACTCAAGCGCTACCCATGAAAAATAACAGCTGTCTTCCCTCGGGTGGTCAATTTGAGGACTGGAAAATGGGTAAAGTTCATGTGTCTTCAATCTCAAAAGTTGAGAGTATTTTTTTTACGTAGCTTCAAAGCTTTTAGTTGCCAACTCTATATCTAATGCTTCCCACATGAGACTGAAAAATAATACCCAAATATCGATATATATTAATCCCTTAATTATGGTATTTACCTGACAGCTTCCAAATATATGTCTTAATTTATTTATTTCTCTTGAGTTTCTCCCACCTGTCACCTTGCATTTGACGTGCACCTATCGAAATGTCGCTATCGGGAAAAGACATTATTATCTGTCTCTGGCATGGACAATAATAAAATAAATCTAAATATCGTGCAAATATAGCTGAGTTGAAAACAAAGACCCATATAAGGATCTGTTGCGGGTAATGGTTCTATGAAAAGAGGGTGGAGAGTAAAGAGAAAAAAAAATGTTGTACCAATAAAATTCAGTTTCTTGAGTAATCTGATGCATTTTGTTATCTTTAACATCAATCGACGTGTCACAAAGGCTCACCGCAAAAAATGTGGCAGCGGTATCTTTCGAAATCATTGACAATAGGTTTTCTTTTCAATATTCAGGGTGAGGCAAAAGTCCTGCCCGCCTTTTTGATTGTTAATAACTTCTGAACGCTAGATTTAATCGAAATGCAGTTTTCACCATTCGAAAGACAAGAAAATTCAGTGTAAAACGAAGGCTCGTTGCATTATTTCTCCGATGGTATTCTTTGGATACGAAGTTCCTATTCTGGGTGGTCATATGATTGCATTATCATATAAAAACTACGTGCAGCGCTGCGTCTGCTTTTCAGTTCGACTGTCAGAGGGTGTCCTGATCGAGGATGGTCAGCTACGATGCCTGTCCTGTCAACGTTTGTGTTGATATTGGCGATAACTTGCGACTGATGGTTTCTCCAATGACTTTATTGCTGAATTGTCGAGAGGAATCAGTAGAATTCGGAATAGTGCCTAACTTTTGCAGCCCACTTGTTAATGGTCAATCTTTTATCAGCAATTTTCCTGAATTCTCAACAAGTTGACATTGTTCGCAGCAGGCCAAAGTAACTCTGGCAGTCGAACAGACAATTAGACGCGGTGTCGCAGGCGTGTTTTTATATGTCAATGCCTTTGGATAGAATACCCAGAATAGGAATTTCATTTCCGAAGGATATCAACTGCAAAATAGTGCAAAGATCCTTCATTCGAGACAGAATTGTCTAGTCCTTCGAATTGTGAAAACCGCATTTAAATCAGATCTAGCATTGAAAAATTATTCACTTACAAAAGGTGGGCATGACATTTGACTCACCCTGTACCTCGCATTTTCAAAATGAATTGTTGAAGCCATGAAAACTTCGAGAATTTCGAATGAAGGAAAGTTATGTAGAATCTGTGAAAGCAAAACAAGTAACGAGAGAAAATCATTGCAAATGCAACAGGTCAATGTCTGGAGAACGTGGGGGTCACCCTTGGAGACGACCGAGACGTTGAAGGCCGCTCCCGCTTTTTCCCATTGAATGTTGGCGGTCATATCATGTTCGGTGCCAATCCACCGATCGGTCCCTGGTCGAATCTCACCTGGTTCGAGAAGATTACGTTCTATCCGCCCAGGCTGGGATTCCAATGCTGTTCCCCAAGCGGCATATCCACTCACTATGCCAACGGATACCAGATGTATTTACTCGAGTATGCCATCTATCATCTCCGGATCTACCGCATGGATTAGGCAGATCCCTCATATTTTGACTTGAAAAATATAATGTGGCCAGCGTTTTTCATATTTTATCTCAGAGTAAGCACTTCTGGAAAAAATTTCCAAAAAAATAATGGTTAGAAATGTGTTTAAGAACTAAACAGAATTAAGAGCAAGAATAAAATTTTGCATTTTAGCGTTATTTTCAATGTTGAAGCATTTCTGATCTGATGGAGCAAGATGACTCATGAAGACTCATTTGGCACTTTTATTGACTACCAGTGCGTGAGACCCCAAAAAATTAATTGACTTCTATCGTGTTTAGTGTGAAAGCTGTTTCCAGAGTTTTATATTATGGTTTGCCAAATACTGTATATGGAGCTTGCCTTGAATTTCAGTACTTAAAAATGCAACAGAACACACCTGACGCCGAGGCACCAACTTCGTGGACTCGAATGTCGCAATGAGATTAATCGAGTTAAATTCCTGCTTTTGGTAAGCACACTTATGGCACACTTTGACCTCAAGCTTTCGCGACTGAGTGATGCGCAGGTATGAAATCTAAAAGGAAAACAGTTCCTCCCCCTCACAAATGTGAAACGCATGGTTGACATAGAAATGTGTCTGAACACTGCGCTCCTGTGTTCAACGCACCCACTCTATGAACCTGCCGGCAACAGAAAATCTGAACAGTTCGTTCTCTTTAAGCATAGGCGGCAACGGGAGAAGCGTCAGGATGACGATGCTAAAGATATTGAATTGATTCACTTGGGCTTGCGAGTGCAGGAGAGATGCAAGTGAGTACGAAGCCTTGTGCAATGAATTGCAAATTGGTTCCCAACTGCCGCGATGACAAACGAAAATTGTCCTTTCATTTAAGAATCTCTTTCCTTTCTCTAACCTTCAATATCTTTCAACTGATTACCAGATTTATTCAAAAGCATTCCCAGAATTCACCATTCAGTCTTCGGTTTTTAAGTCTTTCCAGACCAGAATGCATGAGGTATTCATCCTCATGAAATCATCCATCTGGCTTATTTCCAGTTTGTGGACATCCATGGACCTAGCTTTCCAATATCATTGGAAAAATTAAGGAATTAAGGGGTGCTAGGTCTAAAATCAAGCGAAAATATTCAAGTTCACTCATGCCGATGGGTATGCATAACTAGCTGCCTGATGGGCGGAAATGTGAAAATCATCCATCCCTACAACGGATCCCTGAAATACATGGTAAGTCTGGGCCAAGCATTTCAATGTAGTTATTTAATCAGTATAAAGATGGCGCCAGTGCATTTTCATCTCAGATTGATCGCAGCAGGATCAAATGTCAACATTTTTACAACATGAAGGGAAATTATAACAAACGATTTCAAGGGCTTTCGAATGGTGTGTCAGGCTATAAATTGCATACAAAATTAATATGAAAGGCCATCCTTGTCAGGTAAAAGGTCAACACTAAAAAAAAAATCGAAAATGAGTTAGACCATCTGCAGGAAATTACAAATCAAATGATGTATTAATGGTGGAAATTGATTGCGAAACCTAGGAGGAGTTCACTGGACAAAATCTGGTCACAGACATCCGCCGGTCGTTATGTATAGATATATAGAATATTTATATGGTGGCTGACAGGCATGTGCAAAATATGGAGCATTTGAGGAAATAAATTTTCGGCGGGAATTTTGTGAAATGGCAAGAAACGCAAAGCTGTCCACAAATAGGCGTCCGTTCACAAACGGGTGCCTCTACTCAATCCTGATTTGCTTTGAGTAACATGTAGGATTTTCTGCCTTACCGTTGAGGATTGAGTTGACGCTTGTTGAGATGTAGGCATAGTAAAAACTGATGAAGTCTAATTTCTGGTTCTGCGATCTCGGGTTCTTTTTTCTGTCGTAGACAAATGTCCTTAAACTGATCAATCGAACGGAAGATTAATTGTTGAAGCTTTTTTCGATTAGGCATGATATTGCGAATGGAAATCCTGGATCTGTTGGAACCTGTTGGAGAGGTGTTACAGGACAATGAGCCTGATTCCAGTTGGGGCTGGATTGAAGGCGACTCAATCCAAATGCGATACAGCTTCAACGGAAGGGATTAAAAAATATTCTGTTAAAAAAGAGTCAAAATTCTAACTTAAAATAATCGGACTAAAAATCCGACTAATTTTGCCCGTGATGGATGCAAGGAAGACGGGCATTGCGGTATGCGCTGAATTCCATTGTAGGTATACCGTGGCTCAATACCGCGGTATACCGATGGTACCGCCGAGAAGGGGGGGGGGGGGGGGTTTGTGGGGAGGCCAACTGCCTCAGTTACGATCTCCCAGAAAAAGCCCCACGAAGAGGGGGAATCTTTCTCTTTCTATTGTGATGGCATCGAGCTGGTCTTGCATCCGCATTTATGTCATTCGATTGAATGGCAAGAGTAATGGCAGGCCCCGGCTTGCCTGGGCCTGGCCTTACTCCCACATCCTCGGAAGACTTGGCGAAGATATTGAGTGCTTAGGCACACAGAGCCAAGGGCACAGTTAATGCGCAAGACGAACCCACAAATTACGAATCTTGGCCTTGGGGTCAGTACACTCCGAGACTTCCAGGAAGGCTTCGATTTTCCCCGGGTGGTGGGCGTTACTGTGGGCGGAGATGGGGAGGATAATTGACAACGTATTTTATTTTTAGAAATAGCTCTTCTCGTATGGCGCTGTGGCGGCGGTATGATGAGCAGCTGTGTTCCACGGTTTCCATACCGTGGCGACAGTATGAGAGGCGGTATCCATACCGTAGTAACGGTCTGAACATGGACAGTATTCCACGGTTTTCATACTGTGGCGGTAATACCGAAAAATGTAGAAGGGGTCGTTAATGATTATCATGAGAACTTAATACTGAGGTGTGATGAAAATACCAGTATACCGCAACGCCCTACTTCCAAGTGGTTGTCCTTGGAAGATACGCCGAGCACACGATGGTAGCAGTTCCATATCGGGATTGGAAAGAGTAGTGCTGCTCTCCACCCTCTTCTTCTGACCCATTCCACGTATGTTTCTTCAAAGTAATCAGACACAGAATCCAGTTCCAGGGGGAAATAATCAGAAGATGTCAACTTAGTGAATCCCTCGATAACATCGCTAGATGGTAGAAGAGCTAGAGCAGGAAGCATTCTAGCCTATTGGGCGAATTCTGCACCTTGTGCATAACGTTGCCGCAGACCTTCACCTTCCGTCGCCAGGTACTCTGGCCAAAGTGAAAGAAACGTCCATGGACATATTAGGTAGTAAAGCATTTAAAAGAGGTATACACTTCCCTGACACCAGTGCATGAATAGTATATAATACTTGGTGTGTTTCATCGAAAGCAACTTTGAATGTTCCATCAGCAAACCAATTGGATTGAGAGGCCAACATTCGAACATCACTATCAGTTGCGAATACTTCGAGGACGTCAGGCTCAGAGAAATGCAGGAACGACTTTCCATTTATTGCTTCCATTTATTGCATCCCTCTCTCGCCCAACTATTTTTGCCAAAGTGGGTGCTGGATGCCCGAAGGAACTCCTTCGCAATCGGAAGTTTCTTCTCCACTACCGCGTTTCCGATTCGGGGGGAATGATGTGAAGGGGATCGGGAGAATGCTGTGATGGGGACTTTCCGTGCCTGTCGTCGGCCTGTCAAAGACTTCGTGACTGCTCCTGATTTTTTTTCTTTCGTCGAGCAGATTTTGAAGGAATTTAATTTTCATTTTTTTCACTATACGCGGTTTTCTTCCGTGAAAGGGGAAATTCCGTGCGGCTTTTATTCCTCGTATGGATTGTCGCAATCGTCTAGATCGGGAAGGCGGAAACCATTCCTTTTCCTTTGCGAAGTCCGGTTCAAAAGATGCGTGCTCGGATCCGAAAAGGTACGAGACTGAAGAATCCACTCGCACGACGTGGCTGTGACTTCCCGAAGTTCATTCAGAGCTGAGTTGAGTCAGAAACTGAAAGAAAGAGGCAAAGGAAGAAAAGGAGATTTCATTCACATTATTCGAGTTTCAGAGTTACAAGGTATTTTGTAGGTGGCTTGGACGTGCTCTGGAATTACTGTTAATCAGATCGCCAGCGTGTTCGAGGTTTAGGAGATTTGAGCACTTTCTAAACTTTGAGGTGTTCGAGTTGAAAGTTGTGTTTTTTCAATTCGCTTAGTAACTAATTCGTAAACAACATCTCAGCCCTAGCGAACTCTAATAAATTAACGTTCCGTTGAGCGCCATTTTGGTTCTACAGTATCATGACATCTTTAAGAAATCATTTTTCTGGAACCAAGCAAACATTATCTAAAACTGATTTATGGAGCTACCAGGATCTCACGACTCTGCCAAGGCAAATAATGTTATGATCTACGACAAGCACTCTATCTCTCCTAGGAACAAAAATAATGGAAAACGATTCTGGGAAGCACGAAACATTCACTTGTACCAGCCCATTCCTGAATATTTCAGGAACAATCGAGTGGTTCTTACACTTCGTCTTATCAAATAGTTTTGGAAGGAAGCAAGCATTTCAAATGTATGCTCCAGTACCGAAAGTCGGTTAGAAGTTCAACCTCTTAAAAGTTCTGGTCCGAACCGTTTAGAGTGTCGACAAGCATCTCTCTTATCCATTCGGAAGAAAAACTCTTTGTTTCCAGCGAAAGTATCCTCTTCCCGCTAGCCAAGAACTAGATTTGGGATGATGGAAGACGAGACGAAACAGTCCTTTCCGTATCGTGTCCCTCGATGGAGAGAGTGATGGAGAGGGCTTCTGAAGAATGGCTCCCATTGGAGTGTGGCTTGGACGGATGTACGCAGGCAGTTTCACGGATGTCTGAGACTCGAGGCGATCAAGCATCTCCCGAATCCTATTGACTCTGTATGCGGATGGAATGGACTCGGCCCAGTCTATCACAGAAATGTGGAAAGAACGGATGAAATCGCCTCCTCCGCCTCCCATTCCAGCATCCGAAATTCGTAATTCCGAGGACTCGATCAGAAGATGAGATATCCAGCTGACTTTTTGCTCATCGAATTAATTCCCAATGGCATCCAGTCAGTTAGCGGGACTGAGAGATTTGGCGGACTGGGCTGGGGGGTTCTGGTTAATATTCAAGCAATAATTCAGATGAATTTAGAGAAGCGCCGATTTTCTTGAGAAACCGACCAGGGTAGCAATGTGCATCTGACGTACGCACCAGGGCGCATGTACCGTAAACGTCGGATGTCGGACAACTACGGGCCATATTCCGTCTCGCCTGCCATCTGGCAGTAACTTCAAGGAAAATGAAGTTCCCATAGTATCAGCGAGGTCCCACTGTACTTGCCACTGTGCCTAT
>CAJPEV010003970.1:0-26061 GCA_905338385.1 Darwinula stevensoni
ATATATAGATAGATAGATAGATAGATAGATATCCAAAGAAAGAAAGAAAGAGGTTCTCCAAAGAAAGGATTACTCCCAATCCCATCATCAGTTTCGTTTTCAGAAAAGCCTTTCCCTTTAATCCGACGATAGTCAGTGTCGATCGCTAGATTAATAACGAAAGAACGTCAAAGAACGAAGGAATGTAAGGACTGTTGAAAGGTGGTTCTTTTGATGCAATCATGGTAAGAAATATTCTGATAAATATTCAAGCAAGAGGAAACTTTGTTCAGTTATGCTTAGTACTGACGAGAAAAAGGGGAAACCTCAGTCAACAGATGGGTCCAGTCCCATGCCATGGCCTTAACTTCCTGCAACTTATTAATAAAAGTCCTGATTGAAAATAACTTTGGTGTTGGTGTGATAGCCTGTGGTATTAATAGCTGACGCCACTACATTGCTGGTATGCCGCCAAAAAGTTTTCCATTATGCTCAGAGTTTCTCCGGTCTGGGGTACCAGGCCTTGGAGTACCCCCTCCGCTCCCATGATTCCCGGAGTGAGTTTACACTTTTCCTCGTCATGTAGGAGACAGTGCGAGGCAGAAGGTTCGCGACACATCAAGAGGTGTGCATTGCTGTCATTGCAATCTGGGTAAACATTGTCCTTGTTGACCAAGGCGGGATTCATATCGGTTCTTATCGAACCGACTATTTGCCTCGCAACAGAACTGCACATCCGATAAGGCGAATTCTGGCTCAAAGTTGAAATGTTTACGGGATAGCCTTTTTAGAGTTGTCGCCTTCACGTTTGGGAAAGTATGATGATGGAAGGTCCCGGAAATATTGAGTCATTATCAGAGGCTTTTGTCAAATGAGCAAAGGATTCAGCAATGCTAGATCCTCAACTGGAAGTGGTATTTTTTTTAACAATGTGGTATTAGAGACAACGCTGGAAATAATTTACCTGGATCGGGGATGTCTGGGTTGGGAAGCTCTCTCCTGGAAGTCAATTACTCCCCCAGAACCACAACAACCGTCGAATTTTTCTACGTGCGATGCAATGATCTCGAAGAAGAAATCATATCAAGACTGCAATTCGTTTTTCGCACCCCTCGCTGGCTCTAACTGTGCCGGAGATCTTTCCATATTCATTATAAAGTGATACCTGATTTGCTGATGACTCCCAGCTCTAAATTTTCTTTGTGACTCGGTTTCAGATTGCATCAAGTACGTCACCCGTTACCCTTGTTACTATGCTTACATGTCACCACGGATAAATACATTTGTGGAACGAGAATAGAAGAAGAAAGAGATCTTTAGTTTAGCCATCCTTGGATTTCGATACTGCAGCTACTCTTTTAGGCATACCTTTGGTCAGATTAGCACAGTCGTTTCAGGAGTGAGCATAGGTGTTCGATATGGTAAAGGTCAGTCCAGCACCTCCATCTTGTTGCCTTCGGACCGGTGGCGAGCCTTGCGAGATGTGTGCTTGGGATCATTGTCTTGCTGAAAGATGAAGCTATCCTGACCCATCTCTTAATAATCGTCTGCAGAGAAAACGTAATTGTCCACGATACTAGTGCACAGTTCGACGTTCATGCCTCCATCAATGCGACGCATCCAGTTGATGCCTTTCGCCGTCTTCCAGTCGAAAATCATTTAGGTTTCTGCTGCCGAACTTGACTACCGAGGTTGAGTGTTTGTACCAGGCGCTTTCCACTTCCAAATGCGCCTATCATACCCCAGACAATTGATTATGGATTTTATCTGAGAAACTCACGCGGAACCGATCGTACAACGTCTAAATCTGTCACTAGCGAGCGAATTCCCAGTCCTGCTCGAAATGATTCTCCTCAACAGAACCTATACATGCTGAAGATAGAGTCACATCCAGTCGATTATTCAATATGCCGATAAAACGGAAAAATGTGAAGAAGTCAATTATTAGTTTATCTTAGTGGGCCGCTTTCTGAGAACTGCTTATATGCATCATGCACTTTTAGTATTTTATAATTTCATTGACACTTTTCTCAAGCATGTTGCATCAATCATCATCGATACAACGTTGATAGTAGGTAAAAACACAATAGTAATTTAAACTTTAAATGCAAATAATTTTTTCGTATTAGCATTAGGTACCCGCTTCGGCCTAATCCGGTAATCAGGCTAATGTTAAGAAAATCATTGCAATGGAATATTTTAGCTGAAGCAATAAGAGTTCATGAGATTAACCTTAATATATTTAAGACAACTTGGACATATTTTCGTTTGACCTTGGAACTAATTCATGGGAAGTGTTATAACTGGGTATCATAGTCATCAAAAAAGTGTCAGGCTCAAGAGAAAAAAAGGCAACAGTCAATGAGCAGAGATCCTCTGACTTCTGTGTGACAAGGAGGCCACCCAGATGAAAGCATTCCAGCTCATGCGCCATCTCCTCCATCTTCCTAATGGATTCCCTAGCTATGGGCCCCGTAACAGATCAACGTGAATACCATTTCTAAGGAAATCCTTACTTAAGGGTCTCCTAACTGTTGAGATATACTGTTCCTGGGAGAGTGACGTAAAGATGGGACTCATTCCAAACTTTGTATTAACAGCTGTTGATCTATTATTATTTTTAAAGTACATTATCATATATCCAGCAAAAGCAAAGCCAACGATTCAATATTAATGCACTAACTGTTTGGTTTGACCTGCATGGCGCGCAAACAGCAGAACGAAGGCGACTCTTCCGCTTAACTACCAGGAAGTGCTCCGGTCCACTGCAATGGTTTCCAACTTCGTTGGAATCATGATTATTAGCCTTCACTCGCCACAAAGCAATTAAATGAAATCCCACAAAGCTCTGGAAAACATTTCGGCCTAGACTCTATGTAAATTTCATGGTAAGATCTATAGGCAGAGCAGATGTTTTTCATTCTCAAGTTTGGAGCAGAATATATAATTTTTGTCTTCATGTATATATAGCAGCAGGGAATTTCACTTGACAACATCATCCTAGAAGTGGACAACGTGAAATGAAAGGACAAATGCTTTGGGTCGATAGGAAAGTTCTGGCCGTTTCGAGAATTTTCAAAGAATTTCTGGAACTTTCTCCAACCTTCCACAGCAGCAGTATATAAATAGTGTGTGGGCGTGCTTAAGCAGCAGTTGCTTAGTCGTTCAAAGCATGACTTCCAAAGTCGACTTTGACAAGACTGCCAAACGTCAGTGCCTTATTTACGACTTCCTATCTGGTATCACAGCAGCTGAAACGAGTCGCCGCATCTGCGCCGCGTTTGGCCAAGGTGCAGTTCATGAAAGGGCAGCGCTACGATAGTTCGCTCGTTTACGGTCTGGAAAATATATCCTCGAGGTTGAGCCTAGGTCAGACCGCCCATCTGAAATCGACGACGAGCAGTTGCAGCACACAGTGGAAGCCTATCCGAGACAAAGTACCCGCGGCGTAGCGACCGCACTTGGCTGCGCCCAGTCCACAATCGTGACGCACCTGGCAGCAATCGGCAAGAAAAATAAGTCGGGTCAGTGGGTAACCCACGACCCGACCGACCGGGACCGATAACGCCGTGTTGAGGTGTGCACTTCGCAGCTATCGTTCAAGCGCACAAACGACTGACTGGATTCCGTAGACACATAAGACGAAAAGTGGATGCCATACGTCAACTACTGACGGAGGCACCATTGGGTCGATGCTGATGCCCAGCCAGAGCCGGAGCCGAAAGGTGGCCTGCACCTCCGAAAAGTCATGTTGTGCATTTTGTGGGACGTGCAAGGCGTGATTTACAATACTTCGAGCTGCTCCCACCCGATACCAGCATCACCGCCGCCTACTACTTCGATCAGCTGCAGAAGCTCGCCAACAAACTCCGCACGGTGAGGCCAGGGTACCGTCATGTTCGATTCCTGCACGACAACGCAAGGTCGCACGTCGTGAATATCACACGGCAGAATTTGCTGGATCTGGGCTGGGAGGTTCTGCCTCACCCTCTGCATAGCCCAGATCTGGCGCCAACCGACTACCATCTATTCCAGGGATGGAAGATCGTTCTGACAACAATCTTCCTGATCGTTGGTAGAAGATGATTGACTGTAATGGCGATTACCTCGTTGAATGAACTTTTTCGCTTTTTAAAAGAAACTCTGTTGTTTGGAATGTTCTCAAAACGGCGAGAACTTTCCGAACGACATAAAATATTTTCATGAGGGATTTCCTTTTTTAGATACTCTCAAAAGTGACGAAATGCCATGAGAAAAATCGAGGTAAGTGAGGTGCTGCCGGTGATTGAGTGCATTGAACACGCATGCTCCTTGTGGGAAAACTGGAAGCTCCCCTATCTTCTCCTACAAGAGTTGGGTTTCAGGATCCCATTGGTAGGGACGGAACGTGAATACGGAACATATAGGGGATCCATAGCTTTCCTGAGTTAGGGGTTATCGAGCGCTTAGGGGAGCGATGTGAATAAGAGACTAAATCTAAATGTATTAGGAAATGACCCGGAATAGAGACTACTTTGGCGTAATCTAGCGTCGGTTGAATGAACCTTTCGTTCAATCAATTGTCAAATGGATACCTTAGATATGCTTGAGGATAATATATATTTATAGCAATGGATTGTCCTTTAAACGAAGCATATTTTTGGAACAAACGGCACATTAGCTGAGCCACCAAAAAATGCTCATTTTTGTACATTGGACGTCCAAAAACTTATTTGGACACACTTTGAACGTCCCCGAGAGTCTTCATGTGTTACTTTGGCACTATCATATGTATAAAACCCGCAAGTCTCATTTGACACGTGATTATCCTTGGCACCCGATCATGTGAATGAAGTATTGTATCAACAAAGGCGAATAAAAATTTTAAAATAAAATTCCAGAACCATGTAATCCAACACTGAGTGTGACTATGTCATTTGTCAAAGGTCATTCAGTTATCATTTCAAGTGGCACGTTTGCACATCAATAGAGCATGGTTCCCATAAATAAAAAAATTCCTATATAATCCTCGAGGGTCAGTCAACTGAAAACAGGACACTTTTTTTCGCCAAAACATCTTCACAAACGTATTTTTTCATGTGCCGTTTTCTTTGTCGGCATGTTCCCTAGGGGCATGCGCAGCTTTTATTCTCTTTCTGTCCTTTTTTGCAGCATGAGATTCGTTCAAACATGGCCTCCGAGGTGTTGGTTTGCACCAAGGAAGAGATACGTTCTGAGATACGTTTACTTGTTGCTGAAGGCAATAATGGTTATGAAATTCATCAGAGACTCAAAGCTGTGTATGGTGATCACTGCATTGCAAGGAGCAACGTCTACGAGTGGGTGCAGAAATTTCAAAATGGAATAACAAGTGTGAAGGATGCTCCGCGCCCGGGCCAAGTGCACTGCCTAGTGACGTCGGAGACCGTAGCACGCGCCGAAGAACTTGTGAAACAGGATCGGCGACTGACACTAGATGCAATCGCTGCCAACCTGGGTATATGTCATGGCTGTACCCACCATATCGTTCACGAGATGCTGGGATTCAATAAAGTGTGTGGGAGATGGATCCTCCGTCTACTGACGGAAGAGATGAAGAGCCAGCGCGAAACCAGTGCAGTGTCCCTGATGAGTCGTTTCGAAGCTGAGGGAGATGCTTTCCTTTCACGAATTGTGACAGGAGATGAGACATGGGTCCACTACCACACACCAGAGAGCAAACGAGCCAGTATATGGAATGGAGGTAAAAGACCTCTCCTCGCCCAAGAAATGGAAGATCGTCGCATCTGCCGGAAAATTGATGCTGACCATTTTTTTGGGACACGAATGGCGTTCTTGTGCCTCGCTACCAACCTCCCGGGGTTACCGTAACCAGGGACACGTACTTATAGCTGCTGCGAGTTGAATCAGTTCAACTCGCAGCAGCTATAAGTACGTGTCATGGTACAGCCATGACATATACCCAGGTTGGCAGCGATTGCATCTAGTTCAAACAAGACGCCGTGATCTCCTCAAGAAAGGAGTACTTCTTCTCCACGACAATGCTCGTCCCCACACTGCTCGACAGACTGTAGAAACTATTGCAGATCTCGGATTTGAAGTTCTTCCGCATCCACCATACAGCCCGGACTTAGCCCCTAGTGATTTTTACCTCTTTGGACCTCTCAAGGAAGCGCTGCGCGGGCGAAAGTTTCAGTCTAACAATGAAGGACAGGAAGCAGTGCATTCATGGCTGAAGGGGCAACCCAAATCCTTTTTGCCTCGGGCGTCAGAGCTCTAGTAAGACGTTGGAAAAATGCATTGGTAAGCAAGGGGATTATATAGAAAAAAGACGAAATCATCACCTTCAAACAGATATAATTAAAGGCTATTTTAAGCAATGTCCTGTTTTCTGTTGACTGACCCTTGTACATTGGGTAATAGTTTGAAAGCAGCGTTCTATGTGGGGCGCACCTTCCAGCCCTAGCGAGGGTGTTTCACACTGGAATGCACAACACACCCTCTCAGTGGCGGCTCACAGACGCGAGATCGCAACCACTGGAAATTACCCACATTAATGTGGGGAATTTCCGCACCAACGGCTAGCATCGTATATCAGCTCATACAAATGGAGGAAGACCGGGAACATGCATCAAATAGATTCATGATTGACAAAACATCGCTTTCTTGGAGGAAGGAAATTTAGGAGATTTACATTAGCCTAAGCAACCATCAGTATGTTAGGCTTATGCCTCAAAAATCAATCTCCCCCCCTCCTCGCCCGAAATGTGCCCAAGAGCCCAAGAGAGAATGTACCTCCAGAGCGGGACGTTCGAAATAAATTTAACTATAATCTTCCCCTAGACCTGGTTGAACTTGTGGAATCATATCTCACTGACCGCACCCTAAGAGTAAGAACAGAAGATGCAACCTCTGAATCATTTTCAATTTCAGCAGGAGTCCCCCAAGGTTCAGTCCTTGCCCCCTCCTTTTCCTCCTGTATGGTCTACCGCTCTGTCTCCCACAAGGGGTAAACATCTCGCAATTTGCAGACGACACGGCAAACTGGATCCAAAGTAACTTAAAAGCAAGCCTGGGCACAATCCCATCCCTAGCCCAGGAGTCCCTGGATTGCATTCAACAGTATAGTTCTAAATGGAGAATTTCAATGAACCCCAAGTCAACTGCCCTCCTATTTGCATTCAACAAATTTGATCCGTCCAACCTAACACTTGGTGGCAAAACCATACCCTACTCCCATCATGTTAAATTTCTTGGTCTCACATTTCAAAGTAACTTCTACTGGACCAACCACATTGCATACCTTAGAAGTAAAGCTAGGCGTAAACTTAATTGCCTAAAGATAATAAGTGGGACCAACCGTTGCAATCCAGGAACAGTACTGCATCCTTATGAGACCTTTATAAGGCCGGTACTCACGTACGGCCATGCAGCCTGGGCTAACTGTTCTGATTCTGCTTTTTTAAGATTACAGACAGTCGAAACAGCAGCCATCAGGTACGCACTAAGGCTCCGAGGCTATGTCTCTAAAAAGTACCTTTAGAAACAATCCAAAATTGAGCCACTCCCGCAGTATGCCTCCAAACTTGCTCTGAAATATATTGAAGACACAAAGCTCCCGGGTGACATCCACCACATCAGGGCAACTACCAACAGGAAAGTTCAATTTAAGAGGCCCCCAAAGCGTAAGAACTTATCCGGTATTCAACCTAATCCACAGAACCAAGGATGGCCAGGGCTCCCCTCATCCCCAGCCAGCAAAACCCCTAGCCTACATCCATTGAAATACATATAGCCTAAGTGATCCATTTTTACTTTCCTTGAACCCCTATAGTTGTGGGGAAACAGTTTGTCCTGAGGCCTCCACTGGAGCAGGCCACTGAAGCAACACCTCAACCTCCCAAATGGCAACCAACAGGACCAGGCCCAGAGCTAAGATACCTCCTAATTCCTATACCTTATAAATAATTTCCTATTAACATACTTGACTTCCTGAGCAAGAAAATGTTAGCTTGAATGAGTGAAGGAATGAAATTGTGAATGAAATATGGCCACTCATCAAGACTTATATTCCAGCTGTCCAGACCTGGGCAACACAATAGGTGCTACAATTCCAGCAATAAAATTATTTGCCTAAAAATGTATAATTATTTTAAAAATGAAAAGTGAAAAAAATCATTAAAATAAAATATTAAAAAACGAATAAAACAAAATAAAAATCATGAAAAGAATCTTCCGAAAAATGACCATGCCAACTAGCAAAACTTTCACCCACACAGAGACCCCTGGCCTGACAACACCATCTGGTGGCTGGTCGCGGATCCACTCAACCCCTCGATCTTCTCTTCTCCACAACATCATGCGAATGAAGTCCAACCATCGCCTCGGATCATCAAATACTTTCTATATCCCACTCTGTATATGTCACTCTCCCCACCTCATATTCTTCTCTTCTGTGAAGGGCATGCAATGTAATAAAAGGTCATTGAACAAAAAAAAATCGAAATCGGACTTTCTCTGGAGTCCGCCGCCTGGCAGCTATTCACGTTCCATCCAGTTTCTTTGAACGAAGTGTCTGTATGAGAAGGGCATAGGTCCTAAGCGTATGCGGGTTAGGCATCGGCTGACGTAGTCACCGTAGTCAGGTGATACTACAGGTGATACCTGATATACATATTGAATGCGATGCCTTTTTTAAGAACAGCATGCGTATTTCATTTACGAATTCAAAGTTACTCAAGAATATTGTCTACTAATGAAAAAAATGCGAGAAATCTGGAAATGGAAACAATTTGAATAAATGCGATTGAAATGGACCGATCTCTTCTCCAGGAGATTATACCTTGAATGTATTTTAAAAAAATAATGATTACAATATGCATATTATTCGAATGAACAGTATTTTACAAGTGCTCATGGAATCCACTTCCACCATCATCTGAGTATTATATCTTCAATGAATTTCCTAGGGGCGACAATATGATGGGCTTTCCATTCACGCTGATACGCTGAATAGCAAACAAAACCAGAATGTGCGCAAAATGCACTTCTTGTGGTCAAAATTGTTTTAGCTCGCACTTAAGCCTGCAGAGAAACGGAATGACTAAGAAGGTATTCATGCACATGCGCTGTTGGAGACTAAAGATAAGCTGTGGAATGATGCAAACGCAGCTCTCCGCTTCATATCCCATGATTCCATCGCAATTGAGAAGTGCTGTGACAACTATCCTGAAGTGAGATGGAATATCATCTTTTGTACCTGTTTCTAAAAGATCTCGTTAATCGTGATCACGTGTAGACAATATTATTATTGGAGGGAGAATCTTCGCAATGCAGGCTTCCAATCCAGCTAAAGACATAAGGAAACTATGCCTCCTTGGAAAAACAGGAAGTGGAAAATCCACCCTCGGAAATGTCTTTCTCGGAATGGAGCCGAATGCCTGTGATGGTTTCAAGACCAGTGCTGGCACTGAAAGCTGTACCACCGACACCATAAAAAAAGAGGGCAAGTGGTTGGGGAAAGGGGATCCCATAGCGGTCATCGATACGCCTGGACACGGGGACGCAGAAGGTAACTGCACGGAATTCAGACAGAAGATGCTCGAGTTTCTGAAAAAGGAGAACAGCATACATGTCTTCATTTGGGTCGTTAATTCCGGGGAGCCCAGATACGACAATTTGCAAAAAGAATATATTGAACTACTTATTGAGGCGTTTGGACCGGAGCTATTTTACAACCTGGTAGTTGTCTTCACCAATTGGAGATTCGACAGGAAGGCAGAAATGAAGCGAAAACGCACTGGAGAGACCTTGGAAGGTACAAAAAGGGACTTCTTAGATTCATTCACCGAAGACCTAACGGATATTCCGCTACACACAGTGGCAATCGACGCATTCTACCTTCAAGAAGATCTGGATGATGCCTTGGCATTTCAAAGGGAATCAGGGTCACTTTGGAACCACATTACCGAATTTGGCACCATGCCTGTGGACCATATCGAAATGGCGCTATCGGAAATGGAGAAGATGAAGCAAGAGTGCATGAAACTGCAAAGTGAGCTGGAGGAGCAGAGTTCATGTCAAATTGAAGACGAAGATCAGCTTGTGAGGGCAACAAAAGCGCAGCTAGTGAGATGCGAAAGTTTATTTAGGAAAAGACTGATGAGAATGAAAGGTCCTTCGTGGATACACCGCATCAAATCTCTCGCTCGAAAGATAGCCTACATACTGAGGCAATTGCCCTACTATGTAGGTTTTGTAAATTGCATGGAGCGTTACACGAAATTGGGACAACATGTTGAAAAAAGTTTCGAGTCTCAACACTTACTTTGAACAGTTGGGGCAAATCTTTTTTCAACCTTATTTCTAGCGCGATAATCTTCATCCGAAACAAAATTTTCTGAGAGAATTTGGTTTGCTCTAGAATCTCTGTTGAAACATGTTGGAATACCATATGAAAATTACCCAAGAAAATATGCATGAATAAAAATTCACCCTGTATTTTCGGTTATTTATCTTTTTTTTCAAGGTCACATAAATTTTGTGACATGTAGCACATGGCATGTTCACCCTTAGATATTGTGGCGTTGGATAATGTTGAAAGAATATTACGTTTTAAAAGATATTGGCAATGATGGAATTCGTTTGGAGTTGGCTCATGTAGCACAGGCAAAGTGTACTTCCACTCGAAACAAAGTTGAGCAATATAGAGTCCATTCACTTTGAGAAGAGCTCGTCGGCAAACCAACATGGCAGCTGCGATATTTTGGGCCCATTAAGTCAAAAACTAATTAGGATATTTCTGACAATTTTCCCTTTCATGCCAGAAGATGGGTCATAAACCACTCTTGAGGACTCACGTCAGGCCTCGGAGAAAATTCAGAATTGCCAGAAATTGAAAAAGTATGCTTCAATTGTATTGGTGCATGTTCCACCGAAGCATCCGAAGCAAACAAGGTAACTTGAAAATTGGTGAAGTAAAAAAAAATACATGAAACACAAGGGTACATCACAATTCTTTAGTGACCTTCAAGGTGAATTGGGCATGATATTGTCATCCTCGGAGTCACTCGATTCTTCGTCATTCGGATGAATGACTATGGGGTCTATTTCCCGATCCATGTATTCATCAGTAGCTCGATAGCTTCTCTCTACTCCTTCGCAGTGATCCACGTAGGACGCCCAATCATCAGGAGTGATTCCGTCACACACGGACCTGATCATGTCACGGACACTATGTGGATTGCAAAGGCAGTTCCTTCGGGTAACACGACTTTTGATGGTATGCCACACCATATCGATTGGGTTAAAACATCAGTGATAGAGGGGAAGCCTAATGACGTAGTGACACACCGTTCGCATGAATGAGCTTCAGAAACCTTGACAGGGATTGGATTGCGAATCGAGATATTGTTGTCATGCATGAACCGAATAATCTTTCTTGCTGCTCATATTTGGGGGTTTATAAGCTAATCTTGAATGATATGCAGCACTGTCCATGATAATCCCAGTAGGTTCTTTGAGATTAGGAAGCAGTTGTTCCCGCATCTTTTTTTCAAACACATCACCATTCATATCATCATGATAGTCGGCTGAGGCATCAGAGAGTTTGCGATTGGCCACAAAGAGGGCACCTTCAACGAAGCCCCCCCCGACCTCCAGCATGAAGAATGATCAAGCGATCTCCTCTCCCCGTAGGGACCTTGAAATTACATTGGATCCATCCGAGAAAGATCTCACTGACGTATGCGCATCATACCACGTCACATCAATGAAGACCAGATCGAGGCCTCGTTTTCTGGCATCAAAGGTAACGGGCGCAAGAACGCCTATTGATCATAATAACGACTTAAAGAAAGTAATGTTGCTGGATAGGAAGTCCATGCACCAGAACATTCCCATTTCAATTCCGACTTGGAGCGGGAGTCATTCGCATCGAATCGGCTGTTCTGGCTGAGGGGATGAACCGACGCGTTGGCTTGATAAGAAATGAAATGCTTTACGCCTTGTGGCAACAGGAAGAGCAATGCATAAGAGCGTCATTTCTCAAACCAGAAGAAGAGGAAGAAGCATGGCAAATTTCGTTCATGTTGATGCTCTCTGAGAGGGAAACGAAGAGATGCATTTTGTTGTGTGAAGGGGTGGAAAGGGGTAACAGGTGCAACAAAGCCTATTGATTATAAAAGTTAATGTTGCTGTACTCGTCCCCATTAAATGGTAAGGATAGGAAGTCCATGTACAAAAACATTTCAATTCCCAAAACTCAACGTGCTGAGGTTACCTTGCTCTTCCTCCTGTGCTGAAGCCTCCACAAGTGAAAATATTAATATTCGCTTTTGGAAGCATGAGAGCATTTACCCTGGAGAACGAATGTGAAATAACGCAACGGAATAACAAGCCGTTTCTAATCACACTCATTTTTCCCGTCAAATACTGTTAGATATGAAGATAAAAGCAGCACCATGAAGATCTCGATAAGCTTTCGCAGTCTGATATGGTGGCCTTTTTTTTATCAAACAGTCGTATAGGTGCTTCACTTGGATAGGCACAGGATACGTTCTTCACGCTAGTCTCCATGATTCAATCGCGAGGGCAGTCTGATTGCTAGCATGTGAACATTGTGAACAAAAACATTGGGGCAGTTTCATAGTAGTAGCATCGACTCGAAAGTGTGCAATTCCAGCTGGAAGAACAGTTTCATCCTTGCATTGTGGGTTTCTATGGCTACCGAGAGCGAAAAGGTACTTTGCATTCTTGGAGTCACAGGAAGTGGAAAATCTACCTTTGGAAATATTCTACTAGGACATGACACTGAAGCCGTCGGCGATTTCAAGACTGACCACGGTACTAAGAGTTGTACCACACATACGAAGAAGATCAATGGCAAGTGGTTAGGGAGTGGAGATTCCATCAAAGTCATTGATACGCCCGGACATGGAGACTCGGAGGGTCGAAGCCAGGATTACAGAGAGAAAATGATTGAGTCCCTGAAAAAAGAAGAGAGTATACATGTCTTTCTTTGGATCAAGAATTCACAGCAGCCTAGGCTTGATCAGAACGAGGTGGAATATTTCGAAATTATCCTGAAAATATTTGGACCTTGCCTTTTCAACAACTTGATAGTTGTTTTGACCAAATGGAGTTTCGATGGCAAGCAGGAGGTGATCCGCAGACGTAGAGGAGTGACTTTGGAAAGAACAAAGCGTGAACTTTTGGATTCTCTCGTTAAAGACGGCGACCAGGTACAGCTGCCCATTGTGGCTGTTGATGCACACTACGATCAAGATGATCCGGAGGAGGCAGGAGCATTTCGAAGGGAAGTGGAGGCACTCTGGAACAACATCACGAGGTTTAGTGCCATGCCCGTTGATAGAATCGAGATCGCGTTATCGAAAATAGAAGAGATGAGGCACAATTTATTGGATTTGCGACAGCGAGAACAGGAGATTGAACAGAATCGGGAACTTCAACAAAAGCTCGAAGAGAATCAGGTGGAACTTCTGAAATTAATCAAGGCGCAACAGGAGGCCCTTGAAAGAGCAATCAAAGAACAACAAGAGAGATTCAAAGGCCCTGGTTGGATCCACAGCATAGGCAGTTTGGCTCAAATTATTATCCCCATCATAGGGGCAGTGATCCTACGGTTTATTTAAGGTTCTATGAAATGAACAGCGGAATGACGGAAGTCTCTCGTAGTGTTCCACCTTTTTCTATCCACATCGACTGAAATAATCCTTTTTTAGGGAAAATGTTGGATTTATTTTCGTTTTCACCTTTGGAATTCTCAATCCTTGAGAATCTCCCTTGAAAGTCGAAAGTAATGGAACAAATGGCAACGGCAAGTGACTGCAGATGCCTCATTCTTCAGATCGGATAACGGCGAAATTTCTTTGGTTTCATGAGCTAAAATCCAAGGGACAATGACTCATTGCAATTAGATCCATATCCAGGTTTCTGATTTTGCAAATCTAAGAGTGCCTTTACTCTTGAATGCCATCTATGATTGCTTAAAAATGCGCTTATTGCTGACTCTTGTAAATCGTTTGCAGTTTTTTTAAAGTAATATATTCTTTGCTTAACCAATTTTGAATTTTATTTTCCTTTCCACAGGCAGAGTGCAGGAAAAAATTATGTATTATCGTGAATATTCATTAAATAACGATAAATTTACCAATCTCTGGTGACGATTTTCTTTAAACTTATGTATGATGAGCAACGTTAAAGAATGTAGTGGAAGCAGGTGGTTCAGCTATGGGAAATTTGTCATCAATTTTATTTATGCGACTTTGGGGAATCTACAAGGTATTATGTAGTGAACAACGCAGTGTATGCATACTCTTCTTAGTCTGTCCCTTACGAAACGTCCATCTGCATCCATCTGGTTTTAAGACCATTTCGATAGGAGGTGAATTTGAACTAGGTGAACACCATACCTGGTAATTCCTCTTGACCGCTCACAGTGGAATTTGTACCAATTGAGAACCGTTCCTACAGGTTCAACAACACCTAAGTGGAATGAACCTAGTTCCAAATGCGCTTGCCAGGTGAACATTTTGTAAGAGGTGGCAATAAGGAGTCAGGAATAGTCGTCGTTGAAATTTCCTTATTCCATCAATATGAGGTAATTTGGGGAAAAACCGCATGATATTGCGCACATGACTGAGTACCTCGAATATAAAAAAAACAGACGAAGCTATTAACCACGGCGTATCTCGTGTCAATGTATTATGCTACAAGCCACGAAAATCAGTGCAATCTGTGATGAAGGGAAATGGGAATAAATGAGAAGCTGCCACAATGCAAATTATGTCGGTCATCAATTTGAGGAACATTTTCATGTTCCCTTGTCATTCGCATAAAAAGCGTCAGACACTTTTTGATCCGCGCTATATCAATGATTACGTAATTAAGCTTCTCATTAACAATTGACAATAGTCATTAGCTCAAACTTGATGAACGAGCCTTCGTACCAAATCAAACACAAGAAAACCTCTGCCAATAAAATTGCATGTTGCTACATTAACCCAATTTTTCTTTAATTCAATGTCTTGCGACGACACTGAAACCTTCATTCCTTCTCTCAAAGAAACCGTAAACGCGAAAAATAAAAAACCCTAACCATTCTTACTTAGAGCGAGAGTTCGTCGCATCGAATTGGCAGTTCCGGCTGAGGGGTGAACTGACGCGTCGGTTCGATACGAAACGAAACGAAATTATTCACGCCTTATATCAACAGGAAAAGCAATGTATGACAGCGTCGTTGCTCCTGGTGATCCAGATAAGCTGCGGCTCTCAAGTAGGGATAAGACACATAATCTTCTGATAAGACCTGGTCATCCTTCCCACTTTTGGCGATCCGGTTTGTCACCTTGAATATGGATTTGCACTACATTAGGGGGAACCAGCGGACCGGATGGAATCTCCGGAGAAATTCCACCTTCCCTCTTTGCAAGGAACTGCTCGACCTGTTTCTGAGACCCCTTCTCTTAGATGTCTGTGAGTCGATGAAGGGATAAGCAAGTAAATCATATTTCTTATCATTTCATTATTCCGAGAAGCTTTTGCAAACACTAGTTCGACCAAACATGGATCAGTGAGTTGCTTGTAGCTGTGAAGCTCTTGTACCCAGGAAGTCTAAACGTATGAGTGTACAGTATTTCTGATCAGAATAGAGAATCTGATCATACAAATGAGAACGAAATTGGGTGTATTTTCAAGGTTGGTTGAAAATTTACAGCTTCCGTGAGCACACTCTTTCAATTTACACATGGTTAAATGCAGCTGTAAAAGCGCGATTCAATTATATTGTGCCTGCGGTGGTCACATGGTTTGCGAATAATGATCCAATCCCCACAATTATGACTTGATCAAGCTGAGACGGAAGCTTCTCTAGTATATCAACAAAATTTATATCTACAAGCGTAATGCATTCGTCCAAAAATTCCAGATAGGCCTAGTATAATATGTCTGAAACGTCATGAAACTCGAAGCACGTTCAAAATCGGTCCAATGTTCACGCTTTCTCGGAGATGTCTCAAAACCCCCGAGATTGACCCTAATTAGCCTAATTGGATCAATAAGTGGGTAGTTGAAATTCTTTTGACGTAAAAATGGTATTACTGGTTCTAACATGAAGACACTCCATGGCCTATGCCTATATCCAGCGTTCGTGACACGGGTTCAGAGGTGCTTATGAAAAAGGCTTTTCATACTACTTCTGTTGGAGTTCCATGAAGTCTTAAAACCATAGGGGGAGACCATCGTCCCATAATGTTCTTCGCAATTTTGAATACCATGATTCATGACCTACCATAATCATAAGAATGGACTTAAATCCAACGACTACAACAAATGGAGGTAATGAAAAATTACATTCTGGACATATGGTAACTGTAAAAACATTGGTTGAGTAACATTAAAAGCATGTTTCCCCAGAATCTGAAGTCCATACACAGATCCTGCTTTTCAAATATTTCCCCTTTGAGCGGATTGGAAAGAAATCTGAAGTTCGGCACGCAAGAAATAATCGGGCTAATTGTTTCGACAAAAATATTGATTCGTCTTCTCACAACACACATTTCGACAAGGCTATGCATTTAACAAGTTCTCGCTATTTCGAAAGTAAATTATTGATGGAATCACGATCCTGGATAGCGAAGGGACCATAGTGAGATTGTTCGCCCGAAGAGCAAATAAACTAGCTAGTCTAATATATAGGGTGGATTTTAAAAATGCTCTACGGTTTTTTATGGGAGAAACACAGACTCATAATTTCAGCGGAAAAAATGCATTGGATAGGCTATCGATATTTCACTGTTACAAGGTGTTGAAATGCTTGTCATCTTTTTTCCAGCGCTCTTGCATAAATTGTGCAATGCCCCTTTAGAGGTGAATTAAAGGTGCTTAGAGGTGGAGCATTTCACCTCAAGTGAGGTGCCGACCTGTGCTAGATCGTCTCAGAATTCAGAAAACTTTTCAACTTTGACTTTTCAAAGGACAATTGGTTCCTATTGATACTATTGAAAGCTCTTGGACTCGTGAACCTCTTCGTCAAGTATCAATTGGATCCAATTGTCCTTTGAAAAGTTAAAGTTGAAAAGTTCACGGGATTCTGAGACGATCGAGCACAGGTCGTCACCTCACTCGAGGTGAAATGCTTCACCTGTAATTCGCCTCTAAATTGGCAATGCACAATTTAGGCAAGAGTGCTGAAAAAAACCTGGTAAGCATTTCAACACCTTGTAACAGTCAAATATCGATATCGTATTCAATGTAATTTTTTGGCTGAACTTCTTAAACTATTTCTCCGATAGAAAACGGTACAGCGTTTTCTTTAACGACACAAAATATATAGACGATCGTGACTGATACTAATTGTAACCATTTTCAAGAAAACTAGTAGGTAGCCCGTGCAAAAGCACAAAATATTAAGTGGCTAGGAATGGTCACATGGGCATGTGAGGCGATCGCCACACTCCCGTCTCCTGGCCATGTGAAAAGACGGGACGCGGCAAAAGCACATCTAATTTCTCATTTCTGCCCCTGCGCTTCCTTAATCGCAATTGAAAGAGGACAGGGAAGCGAAGCCTAACGAAGGCGAAGGGTAACCCAAGGATCGAGGCGTTACCTTAAATCGTCCCCTTGTAGGACAATGTGGTATGTGGGCTTTTATTGGCGATCTCACGCTACCCACATCGTAACCTGCCGCGCACGTTTCCGAAAGTTAATGGCCTCGTGTCACGTGGCGTGTACCTCTTACAATGGTTATAGGAGAGACACTGAGCTAAGAAAACACCTGAGATGGCGCACCCATAGGAACAGTACAGGCATGCTTGCTGTAATTGGGAACAATATTTGTTGGGCTCATGACGCCTAGTCACCATTCACTCCTGTGAGATTTTCTCCGATTTTTCCACCCAACATTCTTCTAAATACTAACTCAAAGGAAAACAGCCCCGATACAGCAGGCATAATCGGTTCTCAGAGGAATCAGTAGGAGCTATTGAGTCGTGGCAAGAGTTCTTTTGTCATGCACACGGGTTCAATCTTTCAGTTTAGCCTAATTGCCGAAGAGTGATTGGGAATAGGTCTGAGCAAAAATACCGGCGATTCACTTGCCACAATCGTCATTGTGAAGGCCTAGGTTTAGCACGTTTTAATGAGACTCAAGACGATTTTGTTGATTTCGTATTCCTAGTACATTCAATAATCTTGCATCACCGATTAGCTCATGGGCTATTAGCGTTAGCGTATGGTACAGACACCAGTGATTCTGAAACAGTACGGACCATTTCCAAGAACTTGTTCGACGACACAGAGGGACATGTGGGGCACAACGCTAGCGACTAATTCCTGAAAATGCCTCGCCGCCACATTAGCACCAGTGAACAAGACTTTCAGAGCCTCAGGGTGAAGTGTGAGTTGCACAGGAGCATTTTTCCGTTTTGCCAACAATGTGAAATAAATGCGACCTCTCTACAGCAAAATGTACAATATGACAGTGCTCGCTGCGGCAAACTACTGTAGTGATTGAGATGACATGGAAAGGTATAACATCCCGAGTTCCGTGGTGTAAAGGTAACATACCTGACCGGCAAGCAGGAGGTCTGGGTTCGATTCCCGGCCACCCCCGTCTTTCGACACCCGAGTGCTGCGTTCCCCAGGTAACACAGAACATTGAAACAACATTGATTGGATGTGGATTGAGGGTGCGAATTTTGAGGGTTGAAGGTGAACATTGTTGATACAATGTCGTCGCATCACATTGTGGATTCCAATTGGGGAATATTCGGATCATATTTATTAGATGTGGCATACTTGTTAACCCCTCTTAAAATGAGACAGAGTTGGACCTCTCCAAAAAGGTTTTCGGAGTACTATCAACCTACCAAAACATGGTTTCAATGTTGAAAAATTGAATCTCCTCAACTATTGAGTTGCGTGCCGTCTATTATCATGTTTTTGAATAATGATCTTTTTTAATTCGGAGACAAATACATAAACCATTTTCAATTATCCTGCGGTCATTGCGGAGACGTCTTGCATCCTCTTATGGACGTTATGGTACCAGGGTAGTGTATTCTAGTCGCGATCATAATGAAGTACCAAAAGCGCTCGCTAGATGGTATCTATGTTCCCCTGTAGCTTCCTAATGCAATTACGGATATGTCACTTTCCATTAATTGTTTTCCTCCCACTTTCCTCTTCTTATTACGTAATTAATGAACACATATATTAGAGAAAAGTGGAATTATGATGCTCTGATTGTAGAATCTGATTCTGAAACAAATTAAATATCCAGGTTTAGTGTGAGCGCATAGAAGTCTAGGCGATTGGAGACGTGTAGCGCACACAAAATTAACCTGAAGTGATCCATTCACAAATCTCCTAAGAAAGGAGCTGAGAGGATTTATTCTCAATTGGCAAACTAGTTAGGCATACAAGGCTTTGGTGCGGTTTGCAGAACTGAAGAGGACCCATTCTCTCAAACTTCTCAGTACTCTGTGGGTACTGACCACTTGATACTGAAGATGATTTATTCTCTTTTGTATATGTAGTTCATCATCCATAGGTCATGCGATTCATTTTGATAAATTTACCTCTACTTTATCCATGAAGAAACCCAATCACGAGGGCCTCATTGAGCAATGTTGAATGAATGTTGCCATGAACATTGTTTCAACATTTCATTTCAATGTTGAAACAATGTTGACAAAAATGACATCTTCACATTGAATCAATGTGGCACCTCAGTGTTGTTTCAACAACATAAATGTTGCCATGAAACATTGTTTCAATGTTGTTTTCACATGGATGTCTTACCTGGGTATATGTTTGCGTGTGTGTGTCTCTGATAGCTCTACTGAGCAAAGGTTGAGAGATATGAACTTGCGTCTTTAACCGAAGTTTTCCTCATCATCCGAGGATGTGCCATTTCAAATTGAAATTTCCAAATCGGCCACAGGAAAGGGAGGGGATGCAACTACAACGGAAAGTCAGAGATTCACACACGTCTCGCCATCTCTCGAAAGAACGAGGAGACGAGAGTTGCCGCGTTAATCGCAAGGGTACGGTGTCATCGCTCACCATGATTCCTCCCTCGTACAAGAACACGGATGTAATTAAAGGCGCAAAATGCGCACACGGCCATGGAAGGCGGTCCCCACACTCCCGCCCCCCTGCCCAATGGCTGACCATGTGAGAAGACAGGACGCAGCGAAAGCACCCCGGTATTCTCGCTCTGCCCCTGCGCTTCGTTAATCGTCATTGCGAAGGACGGGGAACCGACGCCGAGCGAAAGCGATGGGTTACCCAAATATCAAAGCGTTACCGTAAATCGTCCCCTCGTTGGACAATGTGGTATATGGGCTTTTTTTGGCGGCCTCACGCAACTCACATCGCCACCCGCCACGCACGTTTCCGAAAGTTAATGCCTCATGCCACGCTGCGTCTACCTCTTTAATGGTTATGGGAGAGCCACTGAGTTGAGAAATAACTGGAGATGGCGCACCCATTGGAACAATATAGGCATGCGTGCTGCAATTGAAAGCCATTCTTGTTGAGCTCAGGGCCTCAGTCACCATTCGCTTCTATGGGATTTCCCCAGATTTTTCAACCCAACATACTTCTAAATACGAAATATTAGGTAAACAGCCCCAACGCAACCGGCACAATAGCTTATCGAACCAAGACCACTTCCAAGACCCACCAACACTTTTACCATGCACAAAGTGGTCGCCCGTCGTCTTTTTTTACCTATAAACGTCCACTTCGTCAAACGAACTAAAGTTCTTTTAACTTCATGACTCAAACCAGGTGTAAAATAAGTCGACCGTGATGGTGCAAGGCGGCGCAACGTTATCACCTTGCTAGGCAATGCAATCTCAGGAGAGGCAAGCCTGGAACTCCAGGCCCACTCGAGAAATTGGTGATTGAGGTTACGACACCGCCGACGACGTTTTTCTCATCTCTGAGTAAGCGCTCCCGCACCGTAAAGGTCGGATCCCGCCGTTTTCACCCTCGAGAGTCTCTCGCATTATGAGGATTGGTTTTTCGATCGATAAAGGGGTCGGGATCCCGTTAAATATATGGGTGGCGATCTCATACCAGCGAGAAAATCGTCCTGCCTCCAGAGATGAAAGAAAACTCCAAGTGTTTGACTCTTTACACGTCCCTGCGGGAAAGTCCGTGTGAACTATCCAAAGTCAATGCTCTTCATGATCGTGACTGAAGAAAAGTATGGACACCTTTTATTACAGGTTTTCCATTCCTTTTTTAAGCATCAGATGCAGTAAAGCACCAATTCCTCCTTTTTTCGTAATTGACGTAAAAGGTGCTCCCCTCCCACAATGAAAAAATGCATATCGTCATTCAAGCGAGAGAAATTCCAGGGTCACACACAGTTTCTGGGCAACGGTGGTGAAGGTCTCGCCTCTCCTGTGAGGAAAAAAAGGAGCAAAGGTGAGCGGACTCTCATTTTGCGTGCTCGTTCTTGCAATTAGGCCTATATCAATAAGCTACTTCGGTTGGAGAATCATGAAACACGCGACAAAAGACGAGCCAGTCTCCCAATGACCCGTGAATGTGGCGAATGTGGATCGGGCGATGGCCCTCCATCCTGGAACAGAAAGCCTCAACAGTCGTTCCCCTTTTACTCGAGTGAAGCGCCTCCACAGTGTCAATGCAGTTACTTCAACGTCTCTACATGACACGTTTGCATTCTATTCTGACTTGCTATTTTTCACTTATTCTACGGAATTCTTACGTGAACTTTGTACGCGTAATCTTCTTCAGTCAACATATTACTTAGTGTATACATAATTTCAGAATTTCATCAAAATTCACGCATATATCAGCCAGCTCTTGCATGAAAACAGGCATTCCAGTGATTACGCATCGAATGAGATAATCTCGTGTAGTCATAACAGTTGACCGAATGCGGATCTCCTTCAAACATTAATATTCAACGATAACAAACCGAAAAGGTGAGTGCTTTAGCTTTGAGTGCAATAGTTTCATTTTCAGCTGCTGCTGCATCCAAACAAGTAAATAAATGAATAGAAACTTCCTTGCCATGACAGGACGATGACTCATCCCTTGACGCTGATTGTTATATTTTGCCTGCTCTGGATTGGAGCGGCATTTAAACCCATGGTGTATTGGGCAGTGCACCATGGGCAACGATACAGAGTTGTGTTAAGGGAGATCTCCGCTGACATAAGAGGAATGTAATGCTGCATGAGCCAGGGATGAGCCGTCCAATCCGTGCCACGCCTTCAACTACAGGGAGGCGGATAGCACCTGCCAGCTTGTGAATGAGGAAATGAGCCAGCTTGTCCCTGTGGACGGGTTATAGGCATTCGGGAAATGTGAGTTGTATGGGGGACCGGTGGCAAGATCGTTGGCGGCGGGGGAGAGCGCTAATTAAATTATGCCTTAAACAATGCTGCAACATGAATTTGCTTTAAGAAAACTATAGAATAAGTATTGTAAGATAAAGAATTCAAAGACCATATCCCATGACCATGTCCTATTAGAAAGCGGTTGCACCTCCGATTTTGCGTCTGTTTTCGTTTCCGGCATATTTCACTTCGTAAGCGATGCGCTAACGGACGTGAACTTTCTCTCACACGGGTGCAATCTTTTGCCTGATGGATGACCAAGGGCCGGAGGGCGGGAACGTCCTCGAGCTGGGCGAGGTCGCATCCAAGCAGGCAGGGCGGGTGGAGGTCTCCCAGCGCTCCACCGAGGAATCCGCCTAGCGCAGAGCCGCCAGTTCGTGCAGTGCACCGAATGCTGAGTGCACGACGCTCTCGAAGGAGGAAGGATCTGTCCCCTGCCCACCTTCACGTGAGAACGTATTGAGCCTGAGTCTTTTATTTTATTATTCATGTCGTTCGCACAGATGAGACGCGGATTGAATTGTTTCCTTTCTCCATTTCAGCTCACTTTCCCCCCCCCCCCATTTTGTAGATAATGTCAGGTTCGTGATCGAAATGTGACAAGTGTCACCAACGTAAATTGCACATGCGATGTGTATGCGAACAGACTCATATTTGAACAAAGGCCATCTTGTCTTATGAGTAAAAATAATAAATTCGAATATAACCTTACACTCAGAGAAATCGGTAAATCGAGATGAAATACTTCTCTCAATTTTCGCATTTCGGTTTATTTTTCTCAAGAGAAAAAGACATCAACTGGATTTTCGATTTATATTTCTCGCTTCCCGACCGTGCTGAGTCGCCTGAAAGGCGTTCGCAAAACCAAAATGCGTATATAGCCGAGTCGACAGGGTGGTTTGAGTGGCCTTGCATCGTCTAGACACGTTAACCTCCGTGTTCCACTTCATCGTGCCGAGGAAGCCCCTCCCCTCCCTCCCCCCATGAACCCTCGGGGCAATGCATTGACAGTCGAGGGATTCACACGCAACTGCCTGAGTGCAAGGCCTATTCGCCACTTTACCTTCCCTCCGACCCGTGCGAGTAGCTCGTGCGTCTCGAAGGGATTCCCATGTAACCGCTCACTTCATTCTTCGAGTCCAGTTTCATACGGTGTTTGTATTCCGTTTGGTGCGTTGGCGGGGCAACACGTATCACCAATATGGTAAGATCCGACTGTTAACTATTTTAACAGTCCTTTAAGAATACATGGGTTCCTATGAGATAAAAATGACTCCTTCGCAAAAAGGCCTGTTCTCCCCTAAATGAGGTTTGTGCATTTAAGCTCAAAAGCCACAATAGGACATGCAAGGCAAATTTCGATGTGGCTGAAGTTCATCACAAAATGTTCAATGCGGCAGAAGTGCATAATATACCTGACCTATACACGCAGAAGCAAATTAATGCATTTTCGTAGAGAAAAAAGTTGTCCTCCATGTGATGCGTTTTTATCGCATCCAACATTTGATGCGATAATTGCATCCAAAACTCGATGCGATAAAGATGCATCAAATGGAGGACAGAATTTTTCGCGAGAAAAATGCATCGAACTGAGGCACTGAATTTTCTGTGTGTAGTAGAGCCTTGTGGCTCCCGCAGGGCATTATTTTGTTCGCGGCCCTGCATGGGTTCTGCCCATGTCAGGGTTGGACCCGCGTTGCCCTACATTGTAGGTCATCCTATAAGTAATGTCGTTTTTCTGCCATAGCCTTACTTGTGTCTTCTTTATACTTGTATCTGCGAACATCCAATGGAATATATCTTTGCTAACTTGTGCAGGGGTCAGTCATCGATATACGTGCAGGTTTTCACGAGGTAACAGTGCTTCGTTTTTCTTGGACACTAAAGACAAGGTGGAGGTGTCAGAATAACACATTAGGCATATAATGCTTTATGAATTTAAGAAAGGGAATAACGCGACTGCAGCCACGAAAAACATTTAAGATGTTTATGGTGAGGAAGCTCTGAATACGAGGAAATGCCGAAAGTGGTTCCAGAAATTCAGGTCTGGTGACTACAGCTTAACTGATGAAGAACGTCCAGGTCGACCTATTGAGTTTGATGATGAACTGCTGGTGGCTACACTAGATGAAGATCCTGCNCGGAGGTATACTGCCGGCAGCTCCAAAGTTTGAGCGCTGCATTGCAGGAAAAACGTCCTTCATTGGCCAATCGCAAGGGTGTTTCTTTTTTCATCAGGACAACGCGCGTCCTCATACCGCTCGGATCACATGTGCCAAAATCGAAGAGCTGGGTTAGGAAAAAATTCCACATCCGCCGTATTCAGACATTGCACCCTCCGATTGCCACCTATTCAGAAGTCTACAAAACTATCTCAACTGGAAATAAATTGAAAGTTTGGAGGCTACCAAAAGTGACCTGTCCGCATTTTTTTCTTCGAACCCAAAAGAAATTTCATAAACATGGAAATGAAATGTTTGTAGAAAGGTGGCATAGAGTCATAGAGAACGAAGGGGAATGTATACTTGCTTGAAATTTGATGCGATCCAGGTGTATTTTAATTTTGAAAAGCAGAGAAAAATAAGACATTACTTATGGGATGACCCGATATTTACAAAGAAAGTCGCGCGGGTAACTTAGGAATTTGTTGAAGTAATGTGCGACTATGCAAACTTACCTCCATTTTATGCAAAACTGAACTTGAACATGTGCTGGGAGGCAGATCACAATCCCCCCTTCACAGAAACTGAAGTCATCAGAACAATCCTCACACGACCGAGCAAAAAGGCGCCAGGATCTGACTTGCTCTCGTGCGAGCACTTGAAAGGTCGCGTCGAAATCACCGCCCGCCTCTGGAGATACGTCTGTGGCGAGACCCGATTTCCTTCGTGAATTTCAATCGTCGATTGTCCGTTTTGTGTCTTCCAATTGACGAAATGTAGGGAAAAATGCAGACAAAACAAATAATTAGAATCCTTCTGAAGGTCTAAAGCTCCTCGATATCGGAATGCATCGATGACAACGATTGGCTTATGAATCCTGCCGAATGTAAGATTTCTGATGTGCAGCGAGTTCCGGTCATTTCGCCTGTCTTTTATCATCAGGCACAGTACCGGTAAACACAATTTACTTGCCTGTACCTGCTGATCCGACTGAAAAGCCTTGGTGGCTCATCCCATCGAATGTAGGCAAACACAATTTCCAGTTCGAAATTTTCCGTCGCCGCTTTTCAATATGTTGTCTTCAATTTGTTGGAGGAATACCGAAATGCAGACACAGGATGCCGAAAATGTTTCCTTTCCGAAAGTCGGTCGAGCGTCATTTCCTACGAAAGCTCTTCTAAAACGAGATATTGTCAATTCGCTGCGCCTATATTCCCCTTGCCATATTTAAAAAAGGGAAATAAGCCGTGAGCTGGAAATGAATAGCAAACCATCTAAAAGCAAGCTGCAAAAGGTATATATACAACTTAGAGCAACATTGGCAAAAATACAATACGTTCCATCAGTATGCTGTGTTATTTGGGCAGTAAGTAGTCATTTTACTCGTTTAGAAAGATCTTCATGGCAGTGACTGAACAAAAGTATGGGCATCTTATATTACAGGTTTTCCCTTTTCTTTTTTCACACCTGATGAAGCAAAGCACCAAATCCTCCATTTTTCATGATTGACGTCATAGAACCCCCCCCCCCCCCCCCCCCCC
>CAJPEV010003971.1:7626-26051 GCA_905338385.1 Darwinula stevensoni
GGGGGGGTGGGGGGGGGGGGGGGGGGGGGGGGGGTAATTTATGTCTCTGCAAATTTATGTGGAGTCTCCAATTTTAAATGTCATTTGAGTTCCAAACTAAATCCACTAAATCTTCCATGAGTGTTCATCAGACTGGAAATTTTCGAGTTCTATATCCTACATCAGATGTGGACTTAACTAATCCAGATTATCCCGCATCCTACCCAGAATTTACATGCGTATCTTACATATTTGATCTAAATTATATTACTTGGAGTTAATGACGAACCAAGTACGTGGCTTCTATTGAGAAAGATCGTTTCTATCGATCGCTTCTATTGAGAAAGGAAGATCCTCGACCTATGGGCTGAAAAATCAGGTGAACCTTGGCAGACAGTGCGTTCAGAGGCAAAAAAAAAAACCCTAGGACTAACCGACTATCCCGTGGCGACAAATTTGGACAAACTCTGAATCGAGTCGCATGCATGCAAAAGGATCCACCCGATCTTGTGCCACGGAAAAACGAGGTGGAATAACAATTCCTAAGACTCTTTTTTTTTCGGTACGTATCTGACTCACAGACTTACGGTTTTCGTCTCACTCTGGATCCTCGTCGTTGATCTACTTTGAATAATATCAGTTCTGTAGGCTCCGTGTTCTCAGACAAAATAATATTTGCCTTGGAGAGACTCTTCCATTCGTTGCGATTTATGTATTTACATAAGTGGCACCTCAAAACACCACCTTGCCAAACCCAGAGGCACCCGGAAGTAAGCACGAAATAAAAATCCTCCCCGGCAAATATTATTTCATCTCGCGTAGTCGCAAATCTGTTTCCCCCGTAAACCGATCTCGTCTCCGTCGCAGCCTCGCCGCACAAGTACAACGAAGGGCAGGTGAACATCCACTACAGGACCCCGGTGCGTGCGCTGGAGAAGGAGTTCATCCCCGAGGATGAATTGCGACGACGGCAGGCGTCCCAGATGCGACGACTCTACGAGGAAGAGCGACACAGGAAGTTCCTGCAGGAGCTGCAGGACCAGGAGATGCGACGACATCAGGACTTCCTCTCGTACGTCCCTTCCTGGATTCGCATGATAAATTCCAGAAAATTTTATCACGTGCGAAATGCATCACGAGCATCCATAAGATCCTAAAAATTGAAAGAAATTACAAGAACGAAAATAAAATAAGGACGTTCTTTGAACTTTTCGCTTAAACAGGCCAACGCAGAAAACGCAGTTGATCCCCCTGGACCGCTACGACAACCTGTTCGACGATTCCCGGCCTCGTTCCCGGGACAGGGATCGCCTCACCCCGGACTCGAAGACGATCGGCAGAGCCCTTCACGACTTCATCGCTCAGAGTTCCAGGTACGACGTCTGGTGTGCGATTTATTATGAATGAGATTTGTGGCGAGCCACCATCGTATATCAACTGCGTGGCTCTAAGTCGCTCTCGTAACCCATATATTTCCACCGAGTGCTAATATCCTCGAGCCTGGCTCGTCGTAAACCTGCTCCATTATGTGGACCGACCGTATGGAAAGTTCTGTCAGCCCGTATCTTCGGTTCCGGGGAGGCTCATCTTTATGAGATGCTGTCTCTGATAATTTATAGCGAGGTCCTGTACTGCCAAGAAACGTCTTCACGTGTTTGTGAAGATGCCGCGCTTCTCGTGAGAAAGCTCCACATGTGGTTTTTCACGGCTGGGAAAGCTTGCAGTTCGCTTCCCGAGTTCTCGAAATTCCTTTGCGTGGATAATGACGACGTATCACCTCGTATTGATGTTCTTGTTGTATGATGTTCTTGTTGCCCCGGTCGGAATGGTGGAACGCCGTTCTGACACGTCTCAGCAAATGCAGTAAACGCAGCAGTCCTTAAGGGTAAAGTAAACTCCATTAATTTCAGGAAACTTAAAGGTGGTTCGACGGAAGCGGCATGATTTTATGCCGACCACGAGACAAAAATAAAAATAAAAATCCTCGTAAATCGAGTCGACGATACTAACTCCGAGAACGTGTGATGACCGAACGGCTGACTTCGTGACAGGGAGCTGAGCATCCGGAAAGGAGACTTGGTGTACATCCGACGCCAGGTGGACCCGAACTGGTACGAGGGAGAGCACAACGCCATGCACGGCATCTTCCCCGTCTCGTACGTCGAGCTCATCCCCTACGACGAGGCGACGAGCGGGACGACTGCGAAGCGGGTCGCCGAGGGACAGGCCCGGGCGAGGTACCACTTCCAGGCTCACACGCCCTTGGAGCTTCCCCTCATCAAAGGTAGGTTTCGGTGTCTGTCGCCGGGATTCGCCGATTTCGAGTCGGGATGTTGGACGCAGGGTTTGCAGCGGGGAGAATCTCAGATGTTCTCATTCGGTCGAAACGAACTTGTTGTGGTGCTTAGGATAGACAACTGCGACAGTATACGATGTAATTACGATTCGTGTTTTGTCTTCAATGAGAATACCGGAATCGTTGAACTCTCGATAACAGTGAGAATCAAGATTGCACGCTCCCTCATATTGGTTTTTCTCTGAGCCTTCCCAGTGGTTTTTTATTATTATTTACAATGAACGTACTCGTCTTGGCTGCTAAAATCAATAAGGGATCGAAACCGTAGTCAGGAGGGAACAAGGAGCAGGAGAGAACAAGGAGCAGGAGAGAACAAGGAGCAGGAGAGAACAAGGAGCAGGAGAGAACAAGGAGCAGGATGGAGCAATCGCCTCTCTCGTTAGAGCAAATCGTCTATATAAGTGGGAAATTGCCCCTCGCTTCCAGGTCACCAGGATTACGAGATAAAGGTTGTCAGATTGCAAAGCAGATCAAATGACTGAAAACGATCGTTAGTTTGCGAAGGACAGATTGAACTAATTGAAAAAACAAGCGCGAACAAAGTCTGCAACGTAGAAAAATCTGGGCATCTTCGTTTCCACGCTTGTAACTTTTTCTTCGGATCGACGAGACTTTTCAATTTCGCTCTGGCGCAACCCTCGCGTCGAGTTTTTTTTTTTCCATCCTAACCGAAAGTACGACGATCAGCCCAGGACGATACTCGAGTTTGAAGACTCTGACCTCTGACCCCACAGGCGAGCTGGTGGCACTGACGCGGCGAGTGGACGCCAACTGGTGGGAGGGGAGGATCGGGAGCAAGCGGGGGATCTTCCCCGACTCGTACGTGGAGATCCTCGTTCCCCCGGGCGTCGAGCGTCATGGTGAGATGGCATCGGGGTTTCCCGAGCGGTCACGTGTCAAAATTAATCGGCTTTCAATGTTGGACGCAGTTTTCTTTCAGAGTAACGTTTTCTCACTTTGAAATCGCTGAAAATAAATGTAGAGATGAAAGTTTTAACGAGTTCGTGAGCGGAAAACGTCAGATTTTGACTGGAAATTTTTTCGCTTTGCTCGGATTTGAGGCAGCAGAGATTTGAAGGCTTGGATTTGTTTTACGTTCCAGGGACCTCGGTGACGAAGCCTGTGGCATCACCGGCAGCCCACAGCCTCATCATGAACGGGAGTGTGGCCACACCGGCACCCGCGCCGCCCCCGAGCCAGAGGCCCAACGATTACACCTACGCCCCGGCAGGACCTCGGCAGTCGGGTTACACCGGTTCCCCATCGCGACAGTTGGGTTATTCGACCGGTTCGGCTTACCGCACGGATTCCGGGCCCGGATCGACGTCTCCGAGCCGACAGCCGGGCGGCTACATGCCTCGATCGACGTCCCCGATCCGACAACCGGGCGGTTACGTGCCGCGACCGACGTCCCCGACGCGACAACCGAGCGGCTACATGCCACGACCGACGTCACCGACGCGACAACCGAGCGGTTATGTGCCTCGCTCAGTGTCTCCACCCAGACATTCGGGTCACGTTCCTCGCCCCGCGTCCCCATCTCGATACCACGGGAACGCACCGCGTTCGCGCACCACGACGTCCCGTACGTACGCCTACGCCCGATCGTACGGACAGGAGCCCGGTCGACCCACGATGCACGTCGAGGTCAACTCCGAGCCCGTCCCGTAAGCCATTTCACCTTTCCCGACTCGACCGACGACCGACCCGCTCTCACACGTTCGCGCGTGTCCCCCAGGTACCGTGCGCTCTACGACTACTTGCCGGTGAACGAAGACGAATTGGAGCTCCGGGAAGGGGACGTGGTGTACGTGCTGGAGAAATGCGATGACGGATGGTACGTCGGGACGTCTCAGCGCACGGGCCTCTTCGGCACCTTCCCCGGCAACTACGTACAAAGGCTCTGACTAAAGGTCAGCCCCCGCAGAGAGGGGCCATCGCTGGGCGCGTTCAGTCCTCGGCTGCGTTTCGACTCGAGTCACGATTTTTTTGTTGTCGATTTTCGATGACTCGGGTCACGACCCGAGGCACCGCTGAAAGCGCCCACTCTGGCCTCATCCGAATGCATCGACTTTTGGGCCTCGTTTACATGAGCAAAAGAGCCGCTAGAACTCAGCAGCATTCCCCACGAAACGTAATCAGTAATTTAAAAAGTAATTTTAGATCAACCTGCTCCTGTGCACCCGCGAGAAAGTCCTTGAATCCTCGGGGCCCAGCCGTTCGTATGACACCGATGAGCTACGCAGTGGCAACTTTTCATCTCAAACGGAGATGAAAAGTTGCCACTATGAACAAAAAACACGACCTAAAGAAATAGTCCATATCCATCAGCTGCTTGAAAATGTGCATGTAAACGGGGCCTCACGCTTATTTTCATTGCCCATTAATCATCCCAATCAACTTAAAGAAAATAGACGCATCAAATATTCCATTGACAGTAACGGCGACTCGATCCACATCCAGTGGAGCCCCCCCAGTGGAGCCCCCCCAATGGAGCCCCCCCAATGGAGCCCCCCCCCCGAGTCCCGGGTGCGAGGAAGCCAAAGAAGACCGGAGCCGACCGAGACCGAGAGAGCGAGCGTTTTCTAATCCCCCCGGATTATCGTACGAGCCTAACTCCACGGTGTGATTGTATCTGTACAGGGACAAAGATTTCTATTTTCCAGAGTTATTTCGACTAGGTCACACGAGAGAATGAGTGGAACAAAAAAAAAAAGCTTCACCCATAGCATACCCCTCTGCCCCCCCCCCCCCCGCATGCGTTCTTCCGAATAAGAATAAGTACAAGAGTGTCGGTGTATCCAGGCGATTTTTGGTGCTTAAAAATTGCAAAGTAATCCCCTCCCTCCCCCCTTCTTTTCTTTCTTGGCCGTGCCATGTTTCTGATCCTCAGTGCTAATCCAATTACCACTAGCAGGTAGTCTAGCTTCCAGGAATTTCATTGAAGACTTGGAATTCTAAAGTTTTTTGTCCGTTTTCCAGATGTTGAAATTTATTCCTATAACGTTTCACAGAGTCGTAGATGAATTTTATGAGAATTCTATGACAGCGTCTGCCTACAGAAGAATATATTATTCTAGTCACACATGCACATATACGAACAGAGCAAGAATCACGAAATCAATTTGGATCTTTTTTTTTTTAACCCGGGAAGAGAGCGAAAAGGAGACGAAGTGCCTTTCTCTGTACGGGTTTTTATTTTCTGAATCTCCAACTGCTTTCTTATGTTTGTTTCTTTTTTTTCCTGCCTCGTGCACACCAACAGCTTTAAAGAGAAGCCTCTAGAGTCCCTTTTAGTGACATGACTTCTATTATCCATACATATTTATGCCTATATGTCACAGAGAGAAAGAGAGATTGGTTGTTGTTACCACCGCCACGAGAGAGAACAGAATTGGGAATAAAGTGACTGTTGCGACGAATGCCTTTTTTTTCTGCTTCGAATGCCCTTTTCCCCGAAGGATTTAGCACGGATTCGGGCATGCCGATGTCATCGTGCCCTCGAGTTGGGGCTCGGTGGGTGGCGGGTGCCTCACCGCTTTGAGACAGTTTGCATGACCTTTTTACCAATATCAATATCGATGTCAATACCAATACATTCAGACCTTGTTTGATCCCCTCTGGAGTTTGCGCATCTTGAATCTGCATGATGGCGTGTGTTTTATCCTTCGCCGTGTCGTGTGCTCGGTGTGACGTGCTAATTTTTGTGTTTAGTCCCCGAGTGTCTGCTTAACTTCACCTTCCTTCTTCCACTGCACCCTGTTTCGGTTTCCTCTGCACCCTACTTGCGTTCCCACTGCACTCTACCCCTTGCGTCGTCCATCGCCCAGGTTAGTGTTTTTTTTTGCCGCTGATTTCTCGTCCTGCAGTCTTGCCAAAGCTTGTAGACTTTTTTTTTCTGACTTGTGTCAGAATTTTTTTTTTCTTGGAAACCCAGAGGAATGCTTTTGCATTTTAAATATATTTATTCCTCGTGTAATTTATGCTTGTTCTCCGGCCGTCAGATTCATCTCGTAATTGGAGCATGATGTTCGAAACCGCGTTCACAAATATGCATTCCATAGCTTTTCACATCACTTTTATTCAGTCTATCAACAACTTCAATAATTACAATCTCTTTTTTTGAGATGCCTAGGACAGAGAGAGAGAGAAAGAGAGAGAGAGAGAGAAAAAAAAAAACAAGAGCGACGTGTATCGTGTGCAAAATACAAGGTAATAAAAACATTAAAGCTAGGATCAGCCTCTGATATCAGCAGAGTCTTTGTGTACCAAACATTTCTCTCTCTGGTCCTTCTTAAGAGAAAAATTCCAAATCCTTCCGGGGGGTGTACAAGAGGTGATTCCGCCATTTTCATTTTTTTTCCCCACACGATGAAATTCTGAGACCATCCAAGAACAATACAAGAACCGAGACAAAACAATTTTGATTGCCACAAAAAAAGAGAGAAACATTGTACACGAGCATGGAGACCGGTGAAGTTTCTCAGGCATCAATATCCCCCATAAAATTATTCTCATGGCAAATATATTAGAAATAAAAATAATCTCTGAAGCAATCCGCAACATTCACATCCATCACCCAGCATAAAAAATTCTAAAACTCAAGAGATGTCGCCTGTAAATGCTTTCTCCGGCAGTGAAGAGATGCAGCCTCTGGTCAGCCATCAAGGAATCTACAGGTTAATTTTTGTGTGCCGTTACTGGTCCAAACAGGGAATTTTCTCAGGCAAACGGTTCGTTTCCGGAGAGGAAAACCAGCCTAGATGTTGGAACTTAAGTATTGCACTTTCCCCCGTCGGTGATGAATGCTCCCCGCCTCTAAGAAAATTTGCAAAAAGCAGTGCAACCTTTTTTCTTTTTCCTTCTCCCTCCACTTGTGCAAATTCAGTCACGAAAACAACACCAATGTCAACAAAAAAATTAAAAAAGAAACGCTAGCTCTCTTATTTATACACTGGCTCGCCATCACGTCATGGAATTTCCGTGCAGGGTGAACAAATACAAAAAAAGTATGTACAATCGATAATCGTTTTTGGCTTCCTAGAAGACATTCCTCGTTTTTGTCACTAAAATCATCTTGGAGCTTGGGGTCCACGTGTCACAGGAGTGTCTGCGGAAAAACAATCGGTCCTTTCTCTCTTCCCCCCCGCTTCCACAAAAAATGCACTGCACAGGGGGGGCGGAGGGGGGAATTTGACTATCTTTCATCTTTGGTATGATATGTTGAAGCGACCGAGGAATCCGGATATTTCTCTTTCAATAACCTTTTCCTTTAAATTTAACTGGATTTCGTTTATTAGCTGCCGAGTGTGCGAGAGACCTCATCCAGATTCCGTAGGGCCTCATCCAAGGCTAGGGATTGGAAATGGGGATCTGGCATCCTTGCCCCTTCGTCCTCTTCCTATATACGGATGAAACGGCAAGCGAAAATAAATACTTAATCGGTTTTGAAGCATCCAGCAGCTTTAGAAAGCATTCAGTTTCCAAGTACAAAGGCGGAAGGCAACTTCGAACGTCAAATGCATCAAAGTTCGAATGCATTCGTATTAATTATTAGCAGCATTCATTAAGGCAGAACATAAGTTGTCTTTTGTGTCACTATTAGTGAATGCAATTATTTCTCAGTCATAGTTAACTAAAAAATTATTAAACTTTATTTTCAGCATAATTATCAATTTAGATTTCTTTCCCATAAAACCATTCGTTATTAACTCATCCCATTTGAGCATATAGATATTTCATTATGCCTTCATTCCGAGTCATTTTCCCATAGTTTATACGGAACGAATGATTGCATACTGTGGGATAGCTGGTGGAAGGAGGTAGGAAGGAGGTAGTAGACGAAGGTCCAGGGTCCTGGTCCCGATCCCCAGAACTATGACTAGGAGTTGTAAGATTAGTCAATGCCACCTCATGCTCCCCCTCCAAGACCTCTCCTCCATCCCCGAAACGTTGGAATCCTTCCTCTCGTCCGAGTCGTTGAGCCTCCGCCACAGGCGTCGACGGAGAAGATCTCTGTGCCAGTGACGGTGACGGTGACGATGGAACTGACCGATAGACGGGGTAGTCTGCAGGGCGGGGTGATCCCCGCCGGCCTCCGGACACCCTGGGCTGCCGTCGCCGATACAGCCACCAGGTGCTGCTCGCAGAGTCAAATTTCAAACGCTTCAAAATTTGACTCTAACAGGGAATAAACTAAAACAATGCTCAGCAAAAAGGAAAAAATATTACCTTTACGCATAGTAAATTCAACATTGCATGCCAATTGTTCACTTATATAAGAACAAAATTACCAATACCTTGAGTTCTCCATTGAAAAAATCTTCAGAATGGCTTGCCAAATGCATAATGTAAGGGGAAAAAATTCCATCTGTAAATACTTAAGTACAAAGAAGATCTGCTCTAAAAAATTACAATTTTCCGTAAGGAACTCTATCTTCAACACGCTATAAATACCATGGATGATTAAGGAAAAAACGAATACAATGATGGTTGTGAAGGTTGTGCATTCGAGGGAAGTAGAGGGAATGACAGCCTTGGACTATTTGAAATTAGCAGGCAAGGAATTATACATCTTGAAAGGTATAACAACGAGGAAAATAATTTAGGATCTATAATTAAAAAAAAACTGATATATATCTTAGAAAAAGTTCTTTATTGTAATTTGGATAGTCCAGTAAGTGGATTGGCTGTTCCTAGCAACGGAAAAGCCTTGGAACAAATTTACACATAAAATCCGTTCTACATTACAAAAATACAGCATAACTAATGCTCAATGGAAGAAAAAATTTAAAATCAATTTTATGTACTACGTGAAACTTTACATGTCCCAGACTGTCACAATAAAGAGAATAACGTTAGGATTCTAAATGAAGCCTCGATGTGTCAGCATTCAACAGTGACCAACAAATGGTGACACTCGAGACCTCCGTGCTCGCGCAAACATGCCAAGATGCATTGAGTTAGTCAGAGAGAGAGAGAGAGAGAGAGAGAGAGAAAGGTGAATGAATGCGAAGTGAGGCTGCTCACCGACAGAGATAACACTGGGTCACGCCGGACACAAGGGCCAAAAGAATCAAGATAGCCAGCATGACCAAGATCTTCTCCTCCCCAGCCATAATCACATGCCCTGATCCTTTTATTAAGAGAAAAACAAAGTATAAACCCACATGCTGCCGTCATGCAAGGAAGTTGAACTTAATGTGGAGATGAAAAATCGTCTCGTCTTCTCTGAACGTCGCCAGCCCTTTATGTGTTCTTTCATCTCTCTACAGGGCAAGATTCGACACTTGTTAGTAAGTCTAGAGCGGAGGGGGGGAGGGGGGGAGGGGAGGGGAAAAAAGGAGGAAGCGGAGGTTGGAAAGCAAGCAGACATGACCTTGTGACGAGATGTCATGTCCCGGGACCTGTCTCATTAAGCCTCAAGATGTCCCTCCCCCTTCTTATAAGCTAGTCTTGTCTCTTCGTTTCTTTTTTCCCGGAGTTTGGAGTCAGGCCAGGCAAAGTTCACTGGCCTACGCATTTGGCCCCTCCCCTTTGATTTTTTTCTCTTTCCTTTTACTTTTCCCCTCGACGAGGCGGCTCCTCCACGTGGCCGTACCGAGAACTAACCCCGGCGACAGGACTCCTCAAAATATTGGGATTATGTGCGTCGCGGGAGGGAGGGAAAGAGTCCCGTATTTTATTTTGATCCTTTCTGGCCCTTGCCCAGCTCCTTACGAACGGGAGACGTTTCCTTGTATTTTCCCGAAAGATGCGGAGCCTGAATCCATGCATTATGCAGAGGACGTGCACCCGGCGGGCTCATTCTCCATGCAGGGGTCAACAGAAAATTCGAGGGTAGAGGGGGAGAGGGGGGACGACGAAAAGTTTCGTTTTTCTCTCACCTTGGGATGTGGGGGTCTTTACATCCACATCCTTGAACTGGCATCGGTGTCCCAAAAATCCGTCGGAACAGCTGCGTACACCCAATACGAAAATTCTTATCCAATGTATCCGAAAAGTAGCAACACAGCCATCAAGAGATGAAGGAATAGAAAAAAAAAACTCATTCGATCCAAATTAACTAATGAACGAAACGACACGACTGAAAACCTACAGTAAAACAGACACACCACAGACACACACACTCATTCACTAAACTATGAAGGCGAATTCTCCAGGCTTCTCAGGAAGACGCTAGACCCCCCCAAAACGAATGCTAAGTGGTTTTTCTTCTTTTTAAGAATTTACTGAAATTTAAATGTAAAAAATCGGATGTTTCGTGTGCAGCTAAGAGCATGCAAAACTAGAGAAACTGCATTCACCCGCCACCAACAGACGTTTGAGATGACCGAAGGGAAAATGAAAAATGATTCCATGAGGGAGCAGGAAGCGAAATTCTCAACCGGAATCACAGTTGATCCTTGAATTTTATCTGCGAACTTTGAAGAAAAACAAAATTTACTTCGGGAAAGCCAATTTCACCACAGACCATGCAAAGAGTAAGGAGAACCCGAGCATGCAGAAAACCATCGCAGATTTACCTGGGAAGGAGAAAAGCGAGATGGCACAAGGCAAGCCTGCCCCGAGAGGAAAAAGCGAAGTGCGAAGGGGGAAGGGGGGAGAGAAGAAAACTTGCAGAGAAGACTTGCTGCCCACAACGAAAACGCGGCGCAGATATACAAATACACAGCATGACTAGGAACTCGTAGAAACTTGGAATGGCTGGACGGATCATATCATCGCTTGGCGCTTCATTTTTTTGTGTGTTCTTCTGTGCAAATTTTGTTTGTGCAAAAAAAGGGAAAAAAAAGCGCAAGAACGGCTAGCAGGGGTAGACGGTGTTGTCGCGGTATATGCAGAGCCGGGTTTTCGCCAAAGCGTTCCTCAACGTACTTGCCAATCGGGCATCCGTGACGTCTTTGCTGTCGCAGCGACTTCCTTTGAACCCCTTCGGACACCTTCAAAGTCCAATTCACTCAAGCTTTTTTTCTCTCGCTCACTGGAAGAAAAATTTTTAAGAGGGAACATACGTGCACATCATTTCCTTGATGTCCTTGATGTAGGTGCAGGTGCCTCCGTTGAGGCAAAAATGGGCGACTTCGCAGGGACTTTCGTTTGAGTCATTCTTCGGCTCGAGTTTCCCTGAGAGAAAAAAAAAAATTCGCCCTAAGTTCCTTGCCCGGCCGAGAGCGAAACTCGGAAACGGTCGGACTTGTAACCTTTGACGAGAACGTGGGTGGTGGAGACGGACGGGGGTCCGAAGGCATTCCACGCCCTGCATTCGTACGTCCCGCTATCTTTCGGAGCCGCTTTTTGGATCACCAGTCGAGATTTCCGCCTATTGAACAAATTCATCCGCGACGTATTTTTTTAAATTCGCATGCAACTTGGGATTTATGATAATTGCGTGCTCTGGAGTACGGTACCTCTTGGTTGTTATTACGATGCGTTTATTGCTGGACAGGGGTCGCCCGTCTTTGTACCACGTGATCTCGGGGGTCGGGAGTCCTTTGGTTTTGCATCGCAGTCGCAGTTTCTTGCTCACTCGCACCGTCACATTCTTCCCCGTCCCTTGAATACGCGCCTCCGCTGCCTTCCCTGTGGAACGACACAGAAATCGTCATCCGATCGGCGAAGAGACGGCATTGGTCGCCCCGAGCGGAGGGAGAGCCAATCGCGAGTCCAGTTCGTCGCGCGGACCAATCGGCGACCGCCTCGACCGTCGCCTCTCTTCCGACCGAATTTAAGCCTCGGTTCCTTTTCTTTTCTCCTCGGAGAACACACCTGCCTTGGCACATCTTAGATGGGAAAGCCGATTCCCCTCGCAGGCAGGTGGAAGGGATCGAAAGATGTCCCGATAGGATCTCCGTGACAGACGGAGTCTCGTATCGGCCCCCTTAATGAGTTTTGCTTCTCCGACGAGTTGTTTGGCGAACGTGGCGATACCCCGGCTCGGCCGGATCTGCCGGATCGACCGGATCAACCGGGTCAAGGTCTCCCGGAGGAACAACACCCGCGCGAGAAACGGGTGTTGTTTCCAAGGGGATTTCACACCCATTTATCAGGCGGGAGATTGGCCCGGTGCCCGGACGAAGTCAGCAAGGTCAGGTCAATTCATTTTACAGGATCCACACGTGTGAAAGGAAGGAAGGAATGAATCTCGAAACCTGGCTCTCTACAGGGCAACAGGTTTTCTCTTCCACCTTGGCACCAAACCAACTCTAATGATTCCACCCGAATCGGAGCTCTTCGCAGGCGATCGACTGTTTCCTGCGAGTCCGGTCCATAAATCCATGCGACGGCGACGTCACCCCTAAAGGTGACGTCACCACAGGTGCAAACCAATGTGGAAATCTGAAATATTTCAATTGACAAAAAAAACTTTCAGGGTTGCTCACGCGACCAGAGTCGACCCGAACTTAAAAAAAAATGTTCGAGCGGGTCGTAAATTCATCGGAAGTTTGTGGAACGGACGACGCCACTTTCCAGCCGCTGCAAAGAGGCGTCGCCCGTCCGTGCGGCTATCTTATCGCCAGGAAGGGAAAGGAAAATAGGAATTTCTCGATAAAGTTGAGTGCTTCCGTAAAGGGAAAAATAGCGATGCCATGAGTTGCGCTTAACTGGAACCGTGTGTCTTTTAACATGATTTCGAATTCGCAGAGCTGAAAATGAGTTGCATTGGATAACTTCTTTTGCAAAATCTTTTTTTTTTTTTAGCCCCAACTGCTCTAATTTCATGACGCAATTCGGATTTTATATATTCATATATTCGGATATATATATATCGGCGTGGGCATCGTATAGAAGTTGAAAGTTGAAAATTCCCCGGCTCCGTCGTGCGAGAAAGGGCCCTTTCGGCGGAAAGGCTGCTCTTCTGCGTCGTTTCGACGGCCTCCTTACGCTGGAAAATTTGGCACAATTTGGCACGCGGATGCACCCAGTCGGACGGGGACGTTTATCGCGAGATCTCGCGAGTCGCGAGATCCCGGAGATGGCGCGGGGAACAAGAGAGCGACCTGTCCTTCAATTTACGACTTTTTCGGTCGTCTGGTACCGAAGAAGAACCGGCGTTTCGCGGCCGATTTTATCTCGACCGGGTGCGTCGACCCCGGGATTTTCGACGGAATCGGGACAACGGCTTCCTTGGATCGGGCGACATCGAAAAAAAATAGCAAAAAAAAAATATTGGCAGAAAAAAAAGCAAAAAAATTTGCAAAGACACGAGGTGTAAGTCTGACGTTGATCGACGAGGCGGGGAATAATCACCCCGGAAGAGGTCCTAATCACCGGGTACATCCGGACCTTATCGCCTCGGCACTTTGGGCCCCGTTCCCATTAGTTCGAGCCCGTTCGCGTTGGCATCGGTCCATCGCGTTTTATCGGGCTGTTTTCGCGCCGGGGCGATCACAACAGAGCAACGTCGACAGATGTTCGATGCTTCCTGTTCTTATCGGGGTCCGGAGGGAGGCAAGGGTCGGGTCCGGAGGGAGGCACGGTTCGAGGCCGGCTGCCTCGTCGGACGAGCGGATTCGCCGTCGTCGGCCTGGGGGTCCCGTCGTTCGTCGTCGGAGGCGTGGGGCGGCGAGGGACTTTTGTGGCAGATTCCTTCCGGCCGACTTCGGGAACGGCAACGTGCCACAGATGGCCGTTTCTCGTCGTCATTCTTACGATGCGTCATCTTTCGGCTCGTACACGTGGAATCCATCCAGGGTGCAACGGGTGCGACGAGTGCGACGACGCACCGTTGTCACCCGCCCCGCGGTCCTTTCTTTGCACTTCACGGGAATGAATCTTAACGAGACGCTTTTTTTTGCAATTTTGTAACCTTTGCTATTCGATGAATGAGATGAATCCGCATCGGAAAAAGGCCGGAGAGTCCTCCGAAAGCCCAAAAAGAAAGCGCAAGGTGATCGATTCCGCAGGGCGGGCTTCGCCGAGGCGAACCGACGGCGCTCGAATCCGTTCGTCTTAGGACTTTTATGTCCTTTTATGTCCTTTTATCCCATTTTATGCCCTTTTATGTCTTTTTATGTCCTCGTATGTCCGTAAATGGCCCCGTTCCTGTTCTGGCTTGTCCTCCCGGTCCAAACAGCTGGGAGATTTATCGATCGAAAATTTCGACTCAGAATTTGACGATAGCAATAAGGATAGCAGTGTGGATAGCAGTACGGATAGCGTTATGGATAGCGTTATGGATAGCAATATGCTGTGGGAAATCTCGGCCATTCGGCGAATCTGAAACTCATCGTTGAACCATGAATCCCGCTGGAAAACTTTCTTTGCAAGACCAGGAGTTGCAGGGTTAAAGTGCAACCTGTTGCCGTTTTTTTGGTCTTTCGGGGGATTTTTTGGACGAGTTCGCTCTGGTGCGACTTGCGTTGTCTCTGTCCTTGGCCTTTGTCCTTGACCTCTATTCTTGGACCCGTCTACGGTCGTAGAATACGAACATCCCGACTCGGACAGGACAGGAATGTGCCGAAGAAAATGTCCAAGGTCGGTTCAAATTCGTTTCGAAAAAGCTTTTGTTTTCGTGCACCTGCACGCACGCACGCACTTTTTCGCGTGCGCGTGTACTCATGGAAGCAATGCGGAGCTCAGCCCTGTCCGGTCTGTCCTGTCCCGGGTTACGTGGTCATTCAACAAATATTTATGTCGTATCGATGAAATACGATGGGACTCAGGGGGACTCAGCGGGGACTCAGCGGGGACTCAGCGGGGACTCAGCGGGGACTCAGCGGGGCCTCAGCGGTGCTCGGATGGGCAAGGTGCAGGTTTTTGTAGACCTTGGGGAGATTTCAGCAAAAATGCCGACTTTTCGTGAGATTCTACATTCATTTTCCTGTTGCGAGGAACCTGATTTGAAAGCGTTTTATAAATAATAACAAATTATTAACAACTGAAGAATTTGGATATTATACCATAATTTTCTCACAGTTTGCATAAAATAATACTTACAGAAAAATATCATAAAATAATACTCTTTTTTTTTCGAAAGAAGTAATATTTATAACGAAAAAAAATTAGTGTCCTTGAGGGAGTCCAGGAGCCCCGGGACCGATCCGGCAATTTTTATTATTTTTTTTTATTATTAGACATACGTAGACAGTGATGGACCAGCATCCGCGTTTGGACAAGGCAGAGATTTACGACGGACGCGTCTCCGTGAGAACGGTACCGGATCGTGACATTCCCGAATCCGTCACGCCGGGAACGGTCATTACGGACGTGACGTGGGATCGGGGAGGATCGGGGGGCGATCGGGGAGGGATCCTGGCCTTGACGGAATTCCAGACGGGTTGCATCACCCGGCACATCCGTGTTGCCGCGACTCCACGAGCAGTACCCGACGGAAAAAAATAAGAGCAAAAAGAACGAAATGAATAAAAGAATAAAATATAAAAAAATAAAAGGGACAGGTGAGTCGAATCTCTCGTCGCTCCTTCATCGTCTTCTTTATTCCGCTTGGAATTTTTTCGCGTTTTTTCGCGGAGGTGAAGACTCCTGGCGCCGCCAGGTGGCGGCGGGGTCAGACGTGGCGGTGACGGCACCGTCGGCGTCATCCGTTGGCGTCATCCGTCGCCTCGTTTCCCGTGTTATCAGGTTGCGAAAATTTCGTTTTTTTTTAAATAATAGGATTATCATTTCGTTGTCGTTATCATTTTGGAGGAAGAGAGTTATAAAAAGTGTCGGGATTTTTCAGGGTAAGGAATAAAAGGAAATGATCAAAAGCAATTATTTAAAAAACGGTGGGAAGAATAAATCATTTAAAAAAACTTGGAGAATAAAATTATTCAAAAAGTACAAACGATAAATACATATAGTTCGTACATATATGTGTTCATATCAACATTAAATTAAAATGATAAACCTTTGAAAGTAATTAACAAATACAGAATAGCGATCTGATCATCCACCACAATTATCCTCGGAAGGATTAATCTAATCTGATCTTCATCACAGACGCAATAGGTTTGAAAGGTCATTGCAGGTTTTTTTTTTCATCGCGTGGCGGCGTGGCATTTGTGATCGGGGCGTGACATCTGTGAACGCGGCATGACATCTGCGATCTAGCGTCGCGAGTATTTCGAGTTTATTTATAATAATAAAAAAAAAAGGATCCTGGAGTGGTCGAAGGCCCTTCGGTATGAGACGGAACCGGGAATTGAAGGAGGGAGATGATCCGTGACATCCGGATGACGAGGTCGGAGGGAGGGGAGGGAGGGGGGGAAGGAGGGGGGGGAGGGTGGCGATATCATCCACAGCTCATGACCAATTAACGGAGTTTAACTCCACCCACGCAAATCCTTGTCTGTTACGCCGACTGGGATCCTTCGGATTCTTTTCGAGCTTGGGAGGCTGGTGGACCATTTGTTTCCTCGTTAGAAATATGTCTATATCGATAAGTATTTTATGAAACTATTTTAAATAATTTTTTTTTAGCGCCCCTCGAGGGACATTCGGGTTTGAGCATCGGCGATTACTGCGCGGAAAGTGACGGTGGGAGCGGGTGGTTTATCAAACGGGAGACAGGATGGAATGTCTTTCTGTCTTGCTTCTCCCGCCGACGCGGCGTCATTTCATCGCCCAAGTTCAAGGGTACGCCGCGTTGTGCAGCGCTTTCGCCCCTCCCCCCCCTCCCCCGCCCCCCTCTCCCCCCCGCCCCCCCTCCCCTACCGGCTTGGAGACAGAGGGGAGTGACAGAGGGCTATTGGGACGAGAATAGAAGAGCGTGGACCTGTCCGGAATAGAGAATCAGGGATGCCAGGCCATCGTGCCGGGCCATCATGCCAGGCCATCCGGGATGACGACGGTGGGCCGAAGCGTCAACAACCATCCCTGTGAATCTCTTCTTCTTCTTCCCATGCCGCCCATTCACGTCAGACAATGGGGGGACGGGCCCCTGTCCCCGTCGTCTCTGTCGAGGGACAACCATAAGTCTAGATGGGAGACATCCCTGGGAGACATCCCTGGAAGATATCCCAGGGAAGCATCCCAGGGAGGCATCCTAGGGAGGCATCCCGGGAGAAGTATCCCTCCAGTCCCGGTAGAAAATTCCGTCTCGGAGACTTCAGGCTCCGATTTTTCAAAAAATTTCCAAATATTTCGATCGACTTCCTGGAAATTTCCTCCGATTCACGAATCGACGGACGAAATTTCGTTTCGTCGCCCGCGGGTCGCCGAAACCGGACGATGAACCGACGGTGAACGTGTCGCGATTTCGACGGGAAAATTTAAAGTTGGAACACGTCGGGGAGACACGGCCACAGCGCGAATCTTTTTTTTTCCCGGTCCGGGGTCCGGGTCCGGGCCCGGGTATAACGCACGCCGTGCGGGCACAATGGGACCGCAATCCGGCCCGGGGCTTATCGGCGCGGCCCTGTCTCCCCGATCCCCCCCCGTTTTGATGAATGTCCCCCGATCCCGCATTCTCACGGGATTTCCCCCCCTTCGTCTGTCTTCGCGGGATTCATTTATTCGCCCCGCCTAGTTTTTTTTTCTTTGTTCGCCGAAGGGTCCCAGGCTCGATTGAATCGCATCGTCGTTGATGACTCGCTGATGACTCGCTGATGACTCGTTGATGACTCGCTCATGATTTGCTGATGATTTGCTGATGGTTCGCCGGTTCGTTCGCGTAGGTGGCGAATGGTACGTGTTAATGAGGTATTCATAATAATAGTTATAATATGGTGTATGGTGGTGATTGTACGTAATTTATTTAAGAAAACTGCGATAACATACATTAGAAAATAAAAAGTGGTAAATCTCATAAAATAAAATATTTAGAAGAGAAGCTATTCAAAAAGAGATGAACACTTCTCCGTGGGTGACAGTATTTTTCTTATCGGGCGATCACCGTCAAAACACAAGGGGGGGGGGGGGGAGCGGGGGGCGGGGGCGGGGGAAGAGGGGGGGGTTGAAAACATTTTTCTCTTCTTCACCTTCCAGTCGTGATGGGTGTATCCCCGGTATGCTCAATATTATAAAGCACAATGCGGCGGTATGACTCGGAATATGCGACGCCTGTCACGTCCCCATAATGTCCACGGCCGATCCCTATCTTCAAAGGACATTTCCTTCTCCCTCCCCATTTTTTTTTTTTTTTGGA